>DWGJ01004125.1:0-12140 GCA_018246895.1 Aspitha aspitha aspitha | reverse complement strand
CGATACGGACCCAACGTGAAAGGTTATATTTTATAGGCAAAGTAAGGCTTCTAAAAGGTGGAACCCGCAGAGGTAATATGTTGAATATTATTGAAAATTACCAAAACAATGTGATTAAATGGAGATGTTAATGTTTGCGAGCTTTTACATTTTGAAACTACCATATTATTTAACTATTCTTCATTCAAAAATAATTAGTTTAACTCTATATAATTTTTGAAGTGTAGGTATAATAATAGAACTCGATATAATTATTTCGATATACTTTACGTATCAACTTCGACTAAAGAATTTGTTTAAATTTTTGATATTAACCTCTTGAATTTAATTAATATCTGAATAGAGAAGCAAACGAATGCGCGGGTATTACTAGTGACTGCGATTGCATGTAGACATCTGCAACTAATATAAATTAGTTTCGATTACTAATAGAGTTGGAATGGTACTGTTAGTCAAAATTAGTCCAGTTAATACGATAATTTAATATTCTATTCAAAGGTAACATAGCGACATTTAATATGCAGGCATGAAATCAGTAGTAAAATAAACAAGCTGTTTTCATCCGAGTAGTATGTAGATAAAAACAAGGTTATAATTAATTGCAACAAGACGTATCTGTGCTCAGTATATATGCTTCGCATGGACGGGTGACCGCTGGAGGCAAATTTTAACGAGGGTTCTTCGGAGGGCACGGTAAGCTGTCACTCCCGGATGTTATCGTGAGGTACAAAAAGTTAAACCTCGTGGGAGGCCTTAAAAACGGTTAAACACATATGATAGACGAGTTGAGCATCATCCTGCATCTTTGCCAATCCGCACTGGTGCAGAGCGGTAGATGCTCCAGTCCTTCCGCATTTACAAGAAACCTGTATTATGCAGTGTATAAAACTAGTAGCAAACAATGTATATGTCTAGCTTTAGTTTTTATTAAAAGCTTTTTATTAACTTGGTATGTATGCATGTTTATTCGGGCGGGAACCTTGCGACTACATTTTAAACCAGACCATCTTTAACCGATTCAGCTGAAATTTGGTATCCACGCTTAATCTGGATGACAATGCACGCTTAACTATGTGACGTCATTCTAATTCCAATATGGCGGATCAAGCGACATGACGGACTTATTTTTTCTGCACTACCGCATTATGGGTATCGAATGATAGGGCTTGATGAGGACAATACGAAAACTAATACAACGTTGTATTAGTTACAACGTTAATAAAAGATTGCTTTTAAAAAGTTTGTTTTCAACGTTAATTTATTTTATTAAGACTAACGTGACCTAATTCAAAGCTAGCTCGGTCATTTACAGAACTTTCGAATAGGATTCTCTGGAGTGATACTCACAAAAAGCTGATGCTTGAAGTTAGTGTAATCGATATGCCCTCGGGGCTTTGGGGATGAATTAGGTGATCCATCGATCACGCTTTGCCCACCGGCTCGTGGGTTATTGATTGCGAATGTTAGCCGATAGTTTGCTTTGCACAATAGGTGCTATTTTTGGAACATAGCAATCGTTTTGTGACTTTCGTTACCTATGTAAGTTCTCCTAAGAAATTTGATTGATGATAGTATAAATGGTTATTGGTTAATAATATACGTATAATATGTATATTTGTGTTTTAAGACTATGGTCGTTTCTAACGGTGATTAAAGAGGAGTTTTATAAGAAAATCTTAATAAAAGTAAATGCATTTTTATTATTTTGTATTTGAACAAACGTAGCTGGAACCTGAGAACTGTTTTAAATTTCGAATAGACAGACAGGTATCCTTCGACTCTTTCTCCATTCCTACTCTTGCGGGTAACATGTACATAAGTTTAGAAAACAAAATCCTTCATATCCGTACGCGTAATAAATGATTTTAATATTTCACTACACATTACTACCATAATCTGTCTGTAACTATTTGCAGTAAATAAAAAGGTATATACGAGTATGAGGTAAACATCGTTTCCTCTAAGTGTGTTGGGATGAGGTCATCCTACGGGAGCAAAACTCGGGAGAGAGCGATAGAGGATTAATTAGGGAATACAGGGATACGTGTAGTGGTCTGCGATGCGACGGGTACAGTCACGCGGGTAAGACGTTCGGTTTATTTAAAATTTGTCTGTTGCTAAAAAGTTCTTTACTATTTCTTCTTCTTCGTTACTGAAAATTTGTTTCATTCCGTATTACGCAGTCTATTGCTTTTTCCAGTCGGCAAAAATTACGCATTTCAATCGTTTTTCTTGTTAACTCGAAGAAGTCAACTAAAATGCTTTAAATTCCAGTATCTTTCACATTATTAGATGTAAATTTTCACTTTAAAATTTTCGTGACGTCATCGAACCTATTTATCTTACAACCTAAAACCTTATCGATTGCTTTTAGAGTACATGATGCTGCTAATACGTTTGTTCACCGTTTATTGCTGTATGTACCGAAATTGGCTGTATTGAAGCTTGTTCGTGAGAGACTTCTCCATATCGCTAATATACATATACCTGTGCCATTGAGATGATAATGGGTTATATAGATATATTACCTAACGAAATAAATATAGTGGAACATTGTGTCGGCGACTGTACCCAGAGGGAAGCTATTCGTCCAGCGGTTGTCTAACTGAATTACCTATCATTTTGATTGAGCGTTTGAGAGCCTCAGGAGGTCCTATTAGATCGAGCCTCTGTTTACCTACCCCTAGCTTCGATACTTTTATACGTTTATATACTACTCTAACTTGGATCGGGTTTATTTAGTAATTTAACAAACTTCTGTTAATCGTTCGATCTGGTGGAAATACGCTACTTAATTAGTTTTGAGACATGTTATTAATTTTTGGTAAACTACTTCAAAAAGACTTAAAGACTTAAAAGAATAAAATTTATAGAACGCAGTTTGATATAATTGCATAAAATGCGGGTACAAATATTAGGTTTAGTTTTATAGTATAATATGTTAGGAACTAAAAGTAAAAATTCGATTCGATTCGATTCGATTCGATAATTTTGAATTGTACCTACATCAATGTATGTATGTAATGTGCAATATAGTGTTTATCTTTCTACATCTAAGTATTTCAAGTTCAAGTACATTCATTACAGGTAGGTAACATTATTCATTTATCGGCTTTAAGTGGAATAGAATTTAGAATTTTTGAAACAATTCATCATATGTAAAGTACATTTATATACAAAGTTGCATTTTTCCCTAGTATTACAATAAATAAAATGAATAAATCATATTCTAGGTACGTTTATTTCTTACAGATGACTAGAAATGAAGTAAATTAGTTTTTCACTCAACACACCTATGTACAATGTACATACATACATTATGTATATTCTGAAAATGGGTATTACTTTGTAATGTAAGTTGTACATTTATAATACGATATGAGACGTCAGGTTAGGATAGTATCCTAACGGTTTGGGTCCGAAATGCGTTAAATAAATATAAGAAGGCTGTGGCCAGCGACCTTTGTCCCTTTGCGTCTGTGTGCGTGAGGGACAATGCACACATTGACGTTACCTATACCACTGTATTTGCAAATGTTATACTACACATTAAGAATTTATAGAGGTGCCATATTTCTGTGAGATATAAATTTATATACGATTCGATATTTCTAGCCTGTCCAAACATGCTCCAGCCATTTGCCTGCATAAAAACCCGTGCCGCAAACTAAAACTAAAAAAGCTAAAAAAACCCTAGACCGCAAGGTTGGTACGCTGAACCTTGCATTAAGAGCTTGGCAAAACTGATCATAACAGTTTACATGTCGTAAAAAACATAAAAAGTTTGTATACAAATAGACAACACACTACTGATATCTTCAGCTGATTGAATGTAATTGTTCGCCAGTTCTAGTAGTTCGTAGAGCGCGATAGACGTTTAAGGCTTCCGAACAATAACAGCCGCTACACCCTTGCCGAGGCGAAGCGGACTCACCGGCATCCGAATTGTGTCCATTTGACCCTGCCTCCAAATTGTATGTTTCAAATGCTATTATTCTCTTGTGCAAAAATATTTGGACGTCTGCGACTGAGAGGAATGTCCATACGTGTTGGATTTATAATCTCATTGCACTTCGGTCTTATTAAGAAACCTATGCTAATGTATACCTACACCTAATGACGTGGAGGAGGAGATATTTACTGTAAAGTTTGTTGTTCCACTATTGTTTCAATTGTTTAAGCGTAGTGTGTCTTAACGGGTGATGATATACCTCTATGTATTTTTTTTATACTAGTATACGGAGTTAGTTCCAATATTGTAAGTAACGTAATAATTGCTTCAAACTCGCACAGTGACATAATTAAACAAACACACATACAAACTTTGGCATTTATAATAGCAGTGTCATTTTGATTAAAAGTGGGTTATTGTTATGTAGTTGTTTTCAGTGCCTTTAACCTCTTGTTGATACTTGATACTCATACGTCCCATAAAATGTTACCACTCACAAGCGCAATTGAAATTGTTATTGTTCAATGTTAGTCAGTCGACGTATTTAAAGAAAACTGTTCTATATTCAAAAATGTTTGTTCGGTTATGAACTATTGATTACAAACAATTTTTGTATGGAACCACAGCTTAGTGCTCATTAGATTATACTTATCTGTTTGAAAATATTTTAGTTTAATGTTATTATTGTGTTAATATTAGATACTGTATGTTTGCATCTATAAAACAAAGTATGGAGACATTACGAGATGCTTGCCCGTTCAAATTGCAATAACGATTTGTCTTGCTCCGACCACATTGCTTTGTGCATTACGAGTGTTTCAAATACAATATCAACTTAAGACTGTCATCGAGGGCACTCATTGCATAGTTAACTGCAATATTACCGGCATTTAAATTTCTAATCGGCAATTACGTAGCGAAAAACTTAATAACATAGTTATAAAACTAAACTTTACACTAAGTACCAATTTGAGAGCGTCACGAGTTAAATTATTCGGTAATCGATCGGGCAAAAATCTTATCCGAAATCCTCGAAACTAAGCATAAAGTTACCAAGTATGTAGTGATGTTTATGTGATGTTGGGATGTTCCATTACTATTCAGTCACTAAGTGTGTAACCAGCTTTAATAATACCATCGGCATATACAATGGTGTATTCCACAATGTTTAATAACACGTGTAGCTGAAACAAATATCGCGACCCTTGCCCCTTCAAACTGTAATAAAAAGCCAAGTCGCCCGACCACCTACACCCGAGGTATTTACTTTACCGGTCCAAACAGCGGCCCTTTTCATTTCCTCACAAAACATGTTGTTTTTATTTTTATTAAAACATTCGTATCGGACACTGCTCCCCCGGTTTTGTTTTGAAATAACATGTAACAAACGTATATTAGGGTGATAAATGAGATTTGTTGGATACATTTTAATTATATATTACTTTATTACATGAAATCATTCTAGTTTTTTATACCAAGGAGATCATGTAATTTGTCTTTATATGAGTTAATAAGCATATTTATTAAATATACATTAATGTGTGTATCTGAGTAATTGAACGTGACACATAAAGCTGAATGATTTCGACAACGTACTTAATACTACAATTATTTTGTAATTAAAGTAATGATCACAATTTATCATGAACGTTAATACTTCCAAACGTACATTAAGTATTAGTTCCAGTCAGCAAGGAATCTTTTAGGCAAGTCAACAAAACAATCATATATGTATGTAAATATATCAAGACAATTCGTATAGCTATAGTCATCTGATTCGAAAATAGGTCGCGCAAGTACTATGGTAACACACAAACACACATATTTCTACTAGTAAGTATATATTGTTATAATACTGATATAGATCATTTTATACCCATTCACAGAACATAACATTATTGCTTTTAAATTAAAAATGTGTTCGGTGTAGGATCCAAATTACGGCTCATTTAAGGTTAATCAAAGAGTAATTAAGCGGTTTGGATACTTCCAATCATTGAGACTACAATTAAATCGCACTAGAGAGTATTTTAATGATTTAAGAAATGGAAAATGTTAAGCACATTTCCGTAGCAAATTCATAGAATCAATAATATTAAATAATCTCTTGCTGATATCTGCTTCAACTATGTATGTACATATACGAGTACATATGTATATAAGAGAGAGATCTGAGTTTGTTACATCTTAGATACTATCTATTATATAGAATTGGTAGAACTTAACAAATCCCAGTTGATTTACTGTGCCATCAAATTGTCAAAACGAAATGAGATTATTTGCAAAATAAAAAGTTCAAATTGAAAACAGCAATAAAATGTAAAACTTTAATCCTAAATAATCAGTAATTTAACTGTTTACTTACGCTCAGCGAAGCGGGATAGACACAGCTACTTGCTATTTGGCAGAAAATCGATAGAGTAACAAACAAAAAACAGGAACGCAAATGTTGACTAATTTAATCCCGCCAAAGGTTTGTGATATCTGCCTCTAATGTATGCACGGCGGGCGGACCCTTGAAGCTCCGTGCACGGGGCTAGTTTACTGGACTGGTTTAACACTTACTAATTCCACTGCATTTAAAGACGCGCACACAAAACAATAATGATGAGTGGAGAAAAAAGAAAAAAACAACTAAGTGTAGCTACAAATTGGCAAAAGAACTTAAATAAAAAAGAATGCACGGCAAGTGTGTGGATCTATAAATATAAAAAACAAACTAAAGGCGCCTTCGACTGTCATTCTTAGCTTCTAGCACATTTTGTGTCTTCCCAATAATTAACGTGTAAAATTCGTAATAAGCACGAACTTAAAAAAAAGTTACCGATTTTTTAAATTTTGTTTAGCCCCATTTATACAGCCGATCGAATCACTTATTTTTCCTTTAATTATGATGAAAGATATGTTATATTTTTTAAAAAAAAGCCATTGCGTATTATTCATTACAACATTTTGAATAATGTCATTACAAAACAACAATTATGAATAATTCGAATCTTCGTATCTTCAACAGTTATTTAGAAAGTTCAAAAGCTTCTAATACTACATAGGCCAGTGAACTTGAACGAAGCACGGGCCGACCGACCCTTTGCGGGCAGTCTCCCTCGCTATGGGCAGTCCACCCTGCGTCGGACCCCAATAACAAAAAACAATATAACTAACTTTTGTCACAAGTGAAAGCATACTTTATCGTTTAGGAAATAAGGTGGAGATTCGTGTGAAGAGTGTATGTGGGCAGTAGAAATGGGGACGTCGCAGGATCGACCCATGGCTACTGTAGAGCGATCGTGTAGTTTTGATTTCAATTTTGCGAGTTATTTTGTTACCTATGTTAAAATTTTCTCACGGTTTTGGATCTCAATGGTAATATCGACCTTGGGAAATGCGGATTTTTTCCCTCTTAACCGCCAATCAATATGGATATAAATAAAGAATTAATATCTTTCAAGTACTTTTGTTAAATGTATGCTTTTGTTAAGAAAAAATCACATAATATTTGCTTTTCATCTGTCCAATAACATTGGTAGTAATGATAGTAATCATGGGAAAGCCCAGACATTTGCCCAGCAAGTGATGAAGAATACATGAAATCATCCAGAACTTAGTAGAAGAGGCGGTCTTTGACCAGTTTTATCTCGGATTCAAAAATTAAGAAATCCTTTGAATTAAGAAGGCGGTCATATTGACACCTACTTATACAGTATTGCATTTATAAACGCTGGTGAAAGGCAATATACATCGTTTGTTCTTTTACATCATCAATTACAGTCAGGGCAACATCATTCCTTTTATTGTTTCATTGTTAAACAAGTATTTCCTTTCATTACAAAACTAAGTACAGATTAGCGTACTTCAAACATAGAAACAAAGTTATGAAAATCTTAAGGTGTGCAGGTTTTCTTCCTATATTTTCTTTCACCATTATAGCGAGTGGTATTTAATTTTAAAACCCCACCTAACTAAATATAGCGAGACGGGTCGGGACTCAAACCTAGACTAAACTGGAGTCTGAAATACCACTAAGCTATCACTGCTTAAATCCTGTCGGAAGATAATACATTTAGGTACGTAATTACAGTACTTTCAAATATTACTTTTTCACTGCGATCGTATTTCAAAATTGAATATTATCAAATATTATTACTTCTTCGCGCCGTGCCAACAAGTGACACGCGTTCAAAAGCCATATTAGTCCGCAAATTGCTTTGTACTGAACCCGTGCTTTCGCTACATGACAGCGGTGTTTGCACGCGCAGCCAACGCGACTTGAAGAAATAACCCCTTATGTGTACACGTTGACTTGGATACGTATGTAAGGCGTGATGCAAGTTAAGAGATAAATATGTGAAAATCTCAGCGTTTTCTAATTTATGTACATCAAGAAATAATTATCTAAAGAAGTGCGAAAAACGAATACCACTAATAATACGAATGCCACTAGACATTAGTTTAACATTGGAACTATTGCAATTCTTAAAAAATTGTAAGATTTTCTATTCGAAACGTATGATGTTCTTATTAAATATAGGCTATAGTTATGGGCAAAAAAGATCCAAATAAAGATTTATAATAATCGAAAGTGATTGTTTTTATTAATGTTGTTCTATAAACGGCAATTGTCGGTACTTAATACATACTTTCCGCTTAAATAAGCAGCTTTGATTTTATATGTGGGAACTCTGTTACTTTGCTTTTAGTAGACAAAAATTATCTTTAACACAGTTGCTGTAAGGAGCTTGCGGAACCTAAGAGTAGTATTCACAAGCACAATTTCTTATACAGACTTTTCAAACATTATGCTCTTTAAATTTTATAATACACAATCCGCTGCCTCTTTTAACTTGGTAGGACACGTCCTTGAGGGCGCGCGTGACAATGTGAGTCGGGTCCGGCGGTCCGAAATAGATATACCTATCCGAATGTCGTATTCTTGTGGCTTTTCCAAACGAATTACCCAATGTTAGGTTTGTGTATGTTGAGGCATTGCGAGACAACAGCAAAGAAACTTATTTTGAATAGTTAATTACTCCAGTACATGGGCAGATGGGCACTTATGGTTACATGGTACGGCAACAGTAGGACCGTTACAATACTTTCTTGAAGTAAACTTTGAGACGTCTAATTGGGTATTTTCAATAATCTTACAAGCTAATTTTAGTTTTAAAGCTTTATGTATCAAATCTATATTTATTGACTAAATCTGACAGATCGGTTGAAACATCTTTTATATTTCTAATTAAAATTGTATTACAAGATTCAAAAATATATTTTTATTATGAGGGAAAACAGTCTTGTTGGAAATTATGCAGCGCCATCTGTTGACGAGTAGCATTGAACTGTCTTCTGGCTGTAGCAAAATATTTCGTATAGAGGGCGTTACTAACAAGGAAATGAGCGGATCAACTAAAACTTTTGTCCAAAAGAAAACTTGCTGTACTTTTAAAATTTATTATGGATTACGAATTAATGGGTAACACTGTTCATATTATATGTAGTACGGCTGAATAGAAAATTGATGAATTTAGGTACAGAAATAAAATTCTATTTATTATATTCTAATGGATATTTTTATAAAATGCACATGATAACAACAAATGGAATTTGCTTTGCATAGGAGCAAGTCAATGATAAGATTTCAAAAAACATTGATTTTAAGAAAAAAATAGAAATGAAATATATTTATCAACCCAATATAAAAATATCTCACGGCCATGTACACAAATCGTAACGAGATACTCCATAACTTTTCCACAACGCGTTGCATCTACTTTTGTATGCTACGGAAGCTTTCAGAGGTTTATCTTAAAGTTCGCCAAGTGAAAGTCGCGGCGGACGGGCGAAGTGAAAAATGCAACGAACTTCCGACGAAAGGGAAAGCGAGCTTTCAAGACTTCGACTTTAAACCTTGTTAAAAGTAGGGTTATCACTTGCAGGAATTTCTGAATGGCACACTTTTATGATAGGGTCACGAAAAATAATACATAAAATGAATTCTAGATTTAATATTAACGTTTTAATCGGTCTGCATTTGTTTTTTGTTAATAATTGTACTGTATTTGGCAGTTGAGGAATCACTGAAAGGACGTAGAATTTTTTATATAAAACAAGCAGTCCTATTCCGGCAGTCCTATTAGAGGTCAGAGATGTCCACGGGCGGCAGCGGCCTCGTGTGACTGCTGCTTGTTCGTTTGATATTCTCATCTAATAAAAAATCAATGCTTTTCGAACATAATACAAATCAAAATTGATTTCTGCAGCACAAAGAAATATGTATACGTAAGTTAGCGTGGATAGAGACGTAAGCGCGGCCTCGACCAGACGCCCGCTCATTTCCCGCCAAACTCGTTTAGCCACGAGTTAAAATGGGCGGCGGCTGAGCGCTGACGGATTGATTGATCAACCGACGCGCTGATTGAGTGCAAACGTAGCTTTACGTATACAAAACCATATAGGTACTGTATATAGCGTTGATTGATTGATTTTTTAAATATTCATTATAATACGCATAATTTGAATTCAAATGAATTACAAATGGTCTGATGCGGTCGTCAGAAGCTTTAAGAATGAATTCATCGTTTCAAATGGTTACGGGCTTCTTTAGACTAGCTATAAGTACTTAGAAGTACAAACACTTCTGGCTATATATGGGGTTTTACTTAATAGGCCAGTCAAGCACTAGCGTGTTGGGCACTTAATTTTTTGTAAGGAGTTAAAAACTTTCGGCTTTTCTATACAAATATGCATTATTGCTTGTTTCCAAATAAATTACACCCGACCGCAAATTAAAGTGGGCTCCAGCTCTCCCGGTCCATATCCGATGCGTGATTGGATTGGGCACTTGAATTATCTGAATCATTTATGAATTGATTTATGCGTACGAAAACTGATTTAATTTTGTTTTACATTTACAGCTTCACAGCTTGCCGTCCATGCCTTCTTTTATTTAAGTTTTTTCAGCCATTTTTTAGCTACAATTAACATTGTTTTTGTTTTTATCACTTTTTTCCGCTAGTATTTGTTGTTTTGATTAAGTTCCTTATTTTTTTGTATAGCTAAGGTGTGTCTGTTGCGGATTTAAGTATACCTTTCGTACATAATACAGACTTCAAAGAATTTGTTGTAGAAATTTGGCTGTTACTTCGCTGATCATTCAAAAATAATAATCTAATTTCAACTAAAAGCGTGGTATTGGATTATTGTAGACTAAACAGTATATTGCGATTATTTTAATAATGTATAATCTCTTAATTCCACTAAAACGACGGCGGAGTCTAAAGTAAAAATACATAGTATTACAGCAGACATTATTTAGCTTGCATGTATAGAAAAGTCTCTGTTTTGGTAAAATCTTTTTCAAATACCTTTTTGAAAGATTTCCGAATATTCCAATTGGAATTCTTATTATAATTCTTCCACTGCTACCGAATGAACGGCTTATTTGAAACCAATAAAATATTCTTATCTTACAGCTCTTTTAATAAAATAATAATATATTCCTATACATTTGCATGCTTTTGTATCTACCCTTGAACAAACAGGAAATATAGAATGAAGAAAAAGTTATATAACTAACTACATTTTCCTGTCAACTCCTGTATTTTTAAACCATTGAAACAACTGTTAGATGAATAAGTTCCTACTTACTACTTAGAGATAAAACAGGAAGATAGAAGTCCTGAAAGATTATAAATTTCTTCACAACAAAGGGGTGATGTAACTATGTTATGCCGCGTAATATGGAACTGCCTCAGTATCCGGCGATAACGATTCTCGTTAAAATAGGCGTGTTCGATTCCAGTTTGAAGCAATCTAATTTGTACGGTTAATGTCAGTTTTGTTTTTTAACATTAATACAAAAATGAAACAGGGCATTATTCAAACTTTATTACAATAGTTTTGTAGAGTCACGTAACGGATACAATGCAGATATTTGATTAAATATTGAATCACGTATAAATGATTGTGTACGACATTTATGTATGTATAAGTACATAAAACAATAGATAAATAAATAAGTTAAATGCTATTTCTTATACATATCATCACCTTTGATTGTAAATGAAATCTCTTATATATATAAAAACCGGCCAAGTGCGAATCGGACTCGCGCACGAAGGGTTCCGTACTATCACCTATAATCACGTTTATTGTTGTTTAATTATTTATTTTAAAAGGTAATACAAATATT
>DWGJ01004124.1:0-12142 GCA_018246895.1 Aspitha aspitha aspitha | reverse complement strand
TACACACACTACCATGCATTTGACACACACATACAACGTTCATTGTTTACATTCTGGTTGTCAATGTCAAACTAAAAGTCCAAAGAAATGTCAAAGAATTATTTTTTATTATGGTCGAATTTCGACCAGCAGGCGACCACTAGTTGGAATAAATATAAAACAAAGTCCCCGGTCTGTGTGTGAGCGATTTTCTCAAAGCTAACTGAACGGATGTTTGTATGGTTTTTACTAAACGATAGTGCAACTCTTGAGGAATGTTTTAATATAGAGTACACTAGCGGCCCGCCCCGGCTTCGCACGGGTATAAAATAGCCTATGTCACTCACTGAAAAAATGACTAAAATCGATCCGGTAGTTTTGATTTATTCATTACTGTCCGTGGCCCGCACGCGTTTAATTTGGAGTAAAACAATTCCCATTATTATTTTACATATAAACCTTCCTCTTCAATCACTTTATCTATTAATAAAAACCGCATCAAAATCCGTTGCGTAGTTTTAGAGATTTAAGCACACATAGGGATATATTGACAGAGAAGGCGACTTAGTTTTATACTACGTAGTGATTACGGTTTTACGTAAATTGACTGAAATTTAACGATTACTATTTATACGAGTATGTTTATAGCTGTCCGGTTACTAACAGCGAAGTTATATATGTTTGCTTAATTTGTGAACAGAAGTCCGGGCGTGGAGTTTTCCCAATTATTATTATCCAACTTAATTGTGTGCATACTCGTGAAACACAATTGAACGTGAAAAAACTGTTAAGTATTCTGATGGGAGATGGCGTGATATATCACATGACCGGCGTATTTAAAAATCTCGTCGAGGAAAATCGAAAATAAGTAGGTACCTATGTTATGTTTTTTGACATCCTGTTTGAGTTATTCATGAAGCTTTTTATTAGTGTTGTCTTTGCTTTGAATATTATTTACGTAATTAGGTCTTTATCAGCGCGTTGGAGTGTAATTCCTTAAAACTTAAACAAATTCATGTTAGAAAAAAGTTACGATTTTCTTGATTTTATGTTAGAATCGAGTTTAAGTAACTAGGTTTTAGTTCTATAGTGCAAAATATAATTCTTTAAAACTTGAATAATTCAAATTCAAATTAGGAAAAAACTAACAGCTTTTTCGTCGTTGCTTTGAATCAAGATCAATTAATTGAGTCCTTATTCTCACAGTGGAAAGGTGGAATAGCATAAGTTTGGAAGGTTGAAGCATCTAAAATACAGTATTAAAAGGCGGCATGAAATATAGGTTTGAAACAGTGTACGAGTAGACAGCTGTTTTATGACAAATTTCATGTCACATTCAAACGCCCTTGCCGTCAAACCTCTGTTTCAAGCCGCTTACGGCTTAATATCGTGCAGAATGGGCCTTAAACTTGAGCGTTGCGGTGCGTTCTTTCGAGATCCGGGAGTCCTCCACATAACGCCGAGGATGGCCACCGAGGGGGTTTTCAGTGAGTAGAAATCCCACATAACCCGGTGTTTCTCCCAAAGCACCGTGGTACCTTCTGAAGGTTTCCCGCCCGTCAGCAAAAAACATTGAACTTACATGAACAAGCCAATGCACGAGTTGCACAAAGGGCGCGAGGATGGTGGCGTCGTGGACCTTCTTGATCACTAACACCGTCAGCGGCGGCTTGTACCACGTCAGCCGCTGCGACGCCGGGTCCTGGATTTGCCTGCAACAGATTAAAAGCGGAGATTGAGACCGGTAGCTTAGTGGACATGTCTCGAGATTCAAGCATTCAATCCTGAATCCTGACATGTACCGATGACTTTATAAAGTTGAATATCACCGCTATAATGTTTAAAAAATTGTCGCAAGGCAAGCTTCACGGTTCAGGGTGTAGGTACTGTAATTATTCCTGATATTTTAACCGATTTAGTACATCAGTAGTATCGATAACGAACACCAAGCGAAACACTTATATCCTAAAGATTACGTCTTTGATCTGTCTTTCTTGATACTGATGATATTTATGTCTGTAATCGTTAAAATATAGTATAGTATAAAATATAGTAGAGTTTAATGTTTAAATTTATATAATAGTCCAAATGGCATACCTATGAATTTACATAGAATTTTATCGAACTCAAAAGTTGCGTGTTATACAGTTTAAATAAAGTCTAATTTAATAGTGACTTTCTACGCGAGCACGCTAGCTGTATAACGCAATAAAAATATTTTTAACAATTCGATCTGGAAAGATCTAATAGAGAAAGACAATATCGATCTGCGAATATACTGGTATAAGCGACTCACATGACCATCGCCGAGTTCTTCATTATCCTGCCGCATGGTCCGAACTGTTGGATTGGGGACGGCGCGTTCAGAGACCTGGTCCTCCTGCGAAACAATTATTTTTTATGTAAGAAATAGGCTAGCATTTTAAATGAAACACTTTTTTATATGTAAGAAATGGACTAGCATTTTAAATGAAACACTTTTTTTATTTAAGAAATGGGCTAGCATTTTAAATGAAACACTTTTTTTATTTAAGAGATGGGCTAGCATTTTAAATGAAACACTTTTTTTATTTAAGCAATGGGCTAGCATTTTAAATTTAACACTTTTTTAAGATATACAAAGACTTGTAAAAGGATACATTTATAGATATAGATAATGATGGTAATATCAAGATTGGTAAATGTAAAAAAATCGTCATGTCTGTGCTTTTTACATATCCCGTGCGGCCCAGGCGTGATTGTATAATAATTATAATGGAAATAGGCACTTAGAAAATATCAATTATCAATTCACAGTGACTAGTAGTTAATCGTGGTAATTATAGCGTTAAATAAAATTAAATAAAAAAAATAAAAAATAAATTAAAATTACACATATGTAAACCGTTAATGGTTATGTATAACGTCAAATAGTTTTCTTTGTGATGTAAGGGTATAGTTGATTTATGCTTTTATTTATAATCAAATACCTGAACGCATTTTATTGAAAAGACACCTGTCTCCCTCCCAGGCAGGCGCACCACTGTGTGTTACAGTTTAAATGTATTTATGACTATTCATGACGAATAAATTATTTTAAGGTTATTTGTTTAAACTTAGATTCCAACCAAAACGTAAACGTGAAATAGGGCCAAGTACGTCAGTAAAAGAAATAAGATACAACCGAGTAACAAACTCTCTCGAATAACCTCAAATTATAACTCCTATCTTACACAACATTATTCCACTGCTTTAAAATTAAATTTTATTACCAAGTTTAGTAGTAAATAAAAGCCCATTACTTCGCATATATTATACATATAAACATTCTTCTTCAATCGCTCGGTAGATCGATGCAAATTGGATCAAAATCCGTTTCGTATTTTAAAATATCTAAGCGTACACATGACGGAAAACGACTTTGTCCTATACTATATACAGATGAAGTATTAATAAATATTTCTCTAAAGCAAAGTAATGAAATATGCTTTCAATATTTTATTCTTTCAACTTTGGTCATAAAAGAATCACGCTGTATCATCGTTAACATAACGAAACGAATCGAGCACGGCACGCATACGTGGAAATGATTTGCATTAACCCCGTGACCCGACTTAGCATGGCTCTGCATACTTTGTGCCGCCAACAATACCACAGTCTATTGTCACTCTGTATGACATTCGATGTTATGTTAAATTTGACTGGCGTCGCGGTCGAGTGGTTAGAGACCCCGACTGCAAAAGCGGAGGTCGTGGGTTCGATTTCCACTCAAGACCAACATTTGTTTGTTCATTGTGTAATAAAATAAATATATAATGTTTATCAGCTGTCCGGTTGCTATAACAGAGGCATTAAATTGCATCATTTGGAATCAGATAGCCGTGCGTGGAATTGTCCTCAGTTGTTTTTATTATTATTATCATTATACCAATTTCTGAATATGGGATGCCTTACCAAATTGTTATAGCAACATACATATATGTACTTAACATGCTTACGAGTATTTTACAACGAGAAACAAACCGATTACTTGTGCTTTAATATTATTGTTATATAGACCGCGACACTAATTATGGTAGGATTGGTCATGGTTCCCTCTAGCCGGTGGAAGCGAGTGGGCTTTTGGATATAAAGGTTGGTCAAAACCTGTTAAAGCCACCAACTCTACGATCTCAGACGAGGTATAACGACGCTTTTCTCACGATAACAGCTGCCGCTCTCGACTACATCTCGAGTGACGGTTATCTCGTAAATAAGTCGTGTATTCTACTACCTAAAGACTTCAGTGGATTATTTAATTAACTTCATTCGAGTTTTTATCAGCACAAAAGTTCACAAAAATGTTAGAATTGATCGAATACCGGTCAAATGCTTATTGGATAACGTACAAGGTGTTTATGGATCACTAGGGGCCCGCCCCGGCTTTGCCCGGATGCAACAATTATCTAAACATATCTAGAGTTAACCCCCATCCCCCGCACCTTCGCATACCGCTACAATAATTAGTAATCGCGAGAGTTTCGAGAGTATCGCTTTAGATACTCTCTATATATTGTTTAATCAAGGATAGCCTTTAGGAGTGCACTTAGAAAAGAGCACAATAAAATGTCTTAATACTTTGGACAGTGTAGAATTAAGATAGATGATATCATAAATTAATCGATGAATTATAGATATAACAAGAAAACATTCTTTCAACAGTGACTGCATCGATATATTTTATACTTTTCCAAAATTCGTATTACAGAGTTATTTAAAAAAAACCATTTACGTACCTGCACCGATAATATTCCAGTCTGGCGAAATCGAGTGCCGATTTGCCAGATTCGTGCGAAAACTGCCTTCGCAACATACTGCGATAGGTATATAATATTATGTAGGTAGATATACAATTGAAATTTCAAAATTTTCGCTCGCACCGGACTGTTCTTGTGTTAGCAAATAATAAAAGAGGAATAACTGAACGCGTCGCAAGCGCGCGGTAATCCTATATTATGAGTTTTAATGTTAAACATGTTGGTACTTATGTTCGGTATGTATCAAGTGGTTACCGCGAAGGCTGCACAAATACCGGAACTATTAATAACTGTACACAACAAACGAAAAATTCCACTCACATCGCACGATGCGTTAGTAATAATATCTACAATTTTACGATGGCGTAACGTTTTCAAAGCTTCCGTTTGTTTATACAACACGAGCTGTGCGCGTGCACGCGAGGCGGACGACTGCCGGAGATGCGCGTGCGCACCCAAAAGCCTACTACACCCTCGCAAAGGCTCGACGAGGTACGCTAGTGACAGTTGTCACCTTGACGGAACCGCGGGTTTCGGCATCTCGTAAGTTTATCGTTCACAGATCTCCACTTACAAAGTTACAAACATCATTAGCACATTTGAGTATGATTTGTAATAAGAATGAATTATTTGCATTACTCATTAATGAAGCTCATCTAGCCAGTAGTTAAATGTAGACGAAACGTAATTGCAACAATAAAATAATACAATAACTCACTGCCAGGCAAATCGTTGTTTTGTTTCTGTTTTTGTTTTGTGTTTTTTTATTTGTTATTTTAATTAAAAGTGCTTTGCTCGAAACGATTACTTAAATCTGTGTATACGTGTTCATATTATTTGTTTCCACAATAAAAATAAATAAAATCAAAACAGAATATGATAGAGCACAAAAAGCTTTAATTAGGATTAATTGTTATAAGACAAAGTTATTTTACATCAATCCGAGTGCAAAATGCAGGTTCGCACGCCCCTTATACAACGCACCCAATATAAAGCTACATTTATTAGTAAAAATAAGAGTACCTACAGCGTTATTATGTAATATATGTGACAGAATTTTATTCTTACCATATAACCGACCAGTCAGGAAATTTTAAGAGTACTTTATCACTGGGTAACTGGATATATGTACATTGTAGTATGACAGTGTTCGGGAATAATTGCAAAGTGCAAGTGCAATTTGAATAGTGCAACGTACAACAGTCAGTTTAATACCCAGTATTGCACATATCTCTTATATATATAAAAATCCCGTGTCACGATGTTCGTTTGCCATAATCTCCGAAACCACTGAACCGATTTCAATGAAGTTTTCATTTCTACATTTCCTTTGTACATATATCTATTGTTTGGTCCAACTTCAAAGATAGGATTGTTTTTATAAAATAAATAAATAATAAATGTCAATTGTCAATAAATGTTGTCATAAAATAAATTTCTGAACGCACGATATTTGACATATTATATGATTAAACATGTATAACCACGGCAACGCGTGGTCAGCTCCACTAGTTGTATTTAGTTGTAAATGGTGTTTAGTACACCCGCTATTTGCGTCGGCTTTGGTGCAATGTAGATATAATATGTATATCGTTGATAATCGAACATAAAACGTAAAATTTCACCCACACGAATATCACTTAGGCCGAGGGTCACACCGTGTCCGAGCCCAATTTTCCTGCGCATTAATGAGCGAGGCTAACCATTAAGAATCGATCGAATGTCGGTGTTAGGTGTCACCGCGGCAGCATTGACCGACATAGCCACTGGCGACGATTTCAAAACTGCCGCGACACGCCTCTTGCACCGGTTTTCCCTAACATAAGGGAAAACTAACCGGAATACAATACGCGAACAATTATTGCATCGGAACAATAAGCGTTCCATGAGGTACAACAATATAAGGTGTTCCATGAGGTACAACATCCTTTACCATACTTTTGTCCTGCGTCACCACGATGTTCCATAAATGTTTATGTAAATGAACACGATGTTTTGGGAGACTATGATTGCTTATCAAAAACTGTGGCTACTCGTAACGTTCCTTATCAAATTAATCTGAACCACATCCGATGACCTGTTATAAATTCAATGACAATTGCTTATTTTTATCTCTAGTCTATAAATATATTCTTCCTCGTGAACAACAGGAAGAAACGTTTATTGATATGCGTGGTATATTTCTATTCGTTTATAAACTATGGATTAGGATACTAAAATGAAATTTCATACATACAATCATACCACCAAACTTGCATAAACATATAATTATACATACACGCATGCGTGATAATTTTTTTAATAGCGCAAAATACATAACACAGCCATTTGCAACGAAATGGCTGATAGATTACGCACCGGAAATAAGTGTGTTAGGCATCACGCGTGCATATAATTGACAGCACGAACATAAATTATGTAACCAACTGCGCATACCTTAACGCATGCCCTCAATTCGAATCTTCCGAAATATTGATTCTATGTATGCATAATTGCAACAGCACTTAAGTAATGATACATACATATAACGGCGAAACAACAAGCAGCCTTGCCATGATTTTCAAATGAAGTGTTGCCAGGGTGTAATGGATATTGAAGTATGAGAAGGGAAAGAAGTGTATCCTAGACCCACAATTAGAAAGCACCTACACTAGGATTTGGTGTCGTACAAGGCAAGTGCACAAACAAACAGGTAATCAATCATCCAGACTCTAAAAGAAATTATTCAATTCAATATTTCGACTTGGTCTGGACAGTAAAAAGTAAGTAAAATATTGAAGATAACAAAGCCTTGTGTCTATCCTTTGTCGAGTTTCATTCCGGATTGTGTCCAAAACCAAGATTCCGTGTTAGATGATAATATATGCAGATATGTATGTACATACAAATATGCAAAGCTTGATTATACCAAGATGGGTCGCGTGTTTTCATCTCGACCTAAACGTCTCTCTTGACGTATGGTGCCTGCCTTTATTTGAATGAAGGCAAATTTCTCAAAAGAATGCTTATAGTATCAATTATATTGAAATCATTGGTATGTTTCATTTCCAATAAAACACCTTAACTTATATTTTTAAGTTAAACGAAGATCTATGCAACTGGAAATTAAATTAAATTTAGTTTAATACGTCTGTAGGGGAATAGGTACTGATATGTTTAACAAAAAACGAATTAAATAAATAATTTACACATTTCGTTATCCGACCCGCAATAGTTTCATGTTAGATATTAACTATTTAACTATGTCAAAGGCAATTTGCATGAAACGATGCTAGATTAGTCGCTATTAAATTTAATAGTAATAATAGTAATAATAGCAGGAATACGTCGATACATTGCATGTCACCGTAAATGAGTGCATTGTGCGTACAAACGTGCTTGACCCGACATTACGCTCAGTATTATTATGTTCATGCGTCATCCAATTTACACACTTACGGCAATGTCAATAAGGATTGTGATATGCGCCTTAGTGAGATAGAATTAAGTATTACAGGACATGTATTACGATCACTACAAAACAATGTGTTTATTTTATCAGCGGCGGGGGTCACTCGACCGGCATGTGATAATCACTCAATGTGCCACGTCTTTATCACACTTATTCCGAATTGTTCTAGAATGTTCGTGTACGATAGATTTGTTCAAAATGGTCGCAAGACGTCGATACGTTAGGAACTGGCTGCTTATTATCGTCGCAGTGTTTATTGCAGCCGCTTGACGTCATCGCGTATGCGGTTTTGCTTGGAGTCCTTGCTAGATATAACAAGGAAGCGTTTAGCAGTTTTCCCCGTACATTCCAAGTTTATATTTGTATAAAACATGAAGAGTGAATACCTCACGAGCAGGTATTCAAAGTTTTGTGCCCATTTCTCTAAACGTGGGTAATGAAATTAACATGTGAGTTGCGAATTTAGTTTTACGTAGAACAACCTGTGCCCTGTGGCGTAAATCCCAATGCCGTGGGAATTTGGGGACAAAAGTAGGATATAACGTTGATCTATAACTTCCTCTATCTCCCAGTGAAAGTCCCATTAAAATCGGTGCAGTCGTTCGATTATAATCAGTTCAGCCGAGATTTGCCCGGAAAAATAGACAAACAGATGGATATATTAAAAAAGTTACACAGTTATTTTGAAATCACAGACAAACACTTCAATTTTAATTATATGTATAGATTAACAAGTTATCCGTAATCATGCGAAATGACAACATTCGTACGTGTAATTAGTTTTTATGTAATTCTTGCTCAAACTAGTTTTCGTATTTCTTGCCTTTGGAACGGTTTAGCCTATTGTAATGGAACTTTAACTGATGCGTAGCTGGACTGGACAAAACTATTGGACGGATTTGCATGAAATTTGGCACACACGTCGTCTATAAGCTCGATTGACACAGGACATTCTTTATACCGATATTCCTTCGGAAGCAGAGCGAGTTAATAATAAACCAACTCAATGCTATTAACGCTAGCCAAATAAGGACATAATTGAAAGTGGCCCGCACCCACAAACTGCCCACTCATTGGAAATTGAGATTTAATTAATCACAGTCGCGACTTTCTCGTGAAGTGTTCAAAATGTTCCAGAAACTTCAACTGTATTCTTGCATACATTACGCACACATTAGCATACCAGTGGACTTTATGCGGCACGACCTAAATCGACAGTGCACAAGACGAGTTTAACGTTCGTTAGTCTGCAATTATAGTTTATATCCTATTAAGTATATACCACGTTAACGATACACCTGTGTATTAACTAAATATCAGTATACGTAATGATAATCATTAAAACATTGACAGCTACATATTTTACAGAGAAATCATTAAACGGGGCAGATCGATATAGACGGGGCCGACAGCTTTTAGCTGCTTTTAGTTGCACTGTTTCGTTGCAAACATGATAAAGATTGAGCACGCCAGTTTTGAGCAGACGCCCGTTCAACGAAAATTCTTCGTGCAGTCAACCGGCTACATCACACGCAGATTGCTATCTGCTTTTCGAGCTGCCAACATGAGCTAACGCAGTGACTGCACCACATATCTCGGTTCTGCCCTTATGCGTCGCTTTTTACATCAGGAACAAGAGTGATGTTCTTTAAAATCCATAATGCAGATGAATTGTCACCATGTCGATAAATTATACGAATTACGATTTATTAAGCCGAACCTGTACTTTGTTCAACAATGTTATTATATTCCTGTGTAAGCTCAATACAAGCGAAGAAGCGAATAGACAGTGCTTTAAGCAAGGTCTTCGAAAGACGGAAAAGGATTTTTTATTTCTCGTGATAAGACTAAGGCTAATAATAAGGCCAGGGCTGGATCAGAACACATTGAGAATCATCTCACATCTGTTAGGGACAATAACTTACGACACGTCTAGGCATCTGATTTATAGTTTCGACAATTGCTGGCCTAAGCAGTTTAGTCTACAAGACTTTCACTATCGGCGACACATGTGTATACGTGACGTAAGTATATGACCTACATAATAACACATCAGCACTTTTCGGTTCCGTGCGATAATGTCACCGTTTCATATGCGGTTGAAATAGTTACCGGTTCTAGTTGGTTCGTTACATCAAATTTCTTCGTTGCAAAGAGAATTTCGGATTTATCGAAAAAGTTATACATATCCTTATATCATATCCTGAGTGAATTTTTGTTTCACCGAAATCAACGTTACCTATATACATGTTGGGTTAATTTGGAAGTGTCTGGAAGCAAATTTCTTGATATAACGCTGTTGCTATTGTTTTAACGAATTTCTGGAAATTTCTTTGCTCAGACTTCAAAGCACTTCTGTTATAGTTTTTCTCAAAATTCTCTTGAGCAAGGTTGCTCATTGTTATGAAGGAATTTTGCGCGGGAAAACTTGTTTTAGAACACTAGCGTCGTGTCAAACGTAAATAACAATAGAGCGGAGTGTACCAGATCCCTATAAGGTGCGAGAGTGCTCCATATAAGGTTAAGAGAGTTCGTGACGAGACTGCGAATTCTAGAAGCTGAAAGGTTTCCCCCATTATAGACGACTGCATTGTTATAAAATGTTGAAATTTCATAAATTGTTGTGATTTTAATTGAACCATACAATAGCCATAGCAGACATATTTATTTGTTTAATTACATAGTTTAAGACATAACAAAAAAATCGTTTTTGGAATTGTGTCTGGTTGTCAGACTGTATGTCCGTTCTTCACGAAAGAACCGATTTTGTAGAAATTTTGTTTGGTGATTACTACACAGTATAACATACAAAAACGAAACCAGTAAAGCATGTGAAGATGTTAACGAGATTTTAATATTTATTCGACACAAAACTGTACAAACCCTCCATGTTTGTGATTAATGAAAAACAAAAAGGCCATGAAAACAAATTCACGCTCGCTAGAGAAGCATTACAAGTAGTACCTACAACGGTTTGCTATAGAAACTGAAACACAAACACAGACCCTTGGCGACCGTTTGACCTCTACGAGTAGCCTCGAGGTCATTTAGCAGCTTATAAAAAAATGGCTACTTCAATTTTTTACTTGGAAAATGTTTTTTTCTTTTTGTTGTGCAATAAGCTTGCGTTTGACTGCGAACTCGCTTAATCGTGAGTGAGCTGCAGTCATGTAGCAAATACCTATTCAGTGTTGTTTTGAATAATCCCAAGTTATATCTGTATTTGTAGTAGTATAGCCAAATTTTACCAATGTACATACAAATATTTAGATATTCTAGATTTATAATTTGGACATACACATTTGGAAATATCAAGGTCCGGAACACAGTGCTGTAGTTGAGTGAAAGACAACGAAATCTGGTTATGACATACATAACCGCTATCAAAGGTGTTCGACACTCCATCCCTGATAAAGGGAGTAAAATTTTTTTATGAAAACATTTAATAATTTGGTCAAAGCTTCAATATGTACCTGGTCATATGGAAGACGCTACAAGTTTTTGATATAAAAAGAAATAAAAGCAACTTTGCCCTTGGAAACGGTGAACAAATTTAAATAAATGCAAATTTTAAGCGGGCGAACCGGTCCAAGGATCCGTTTTGATTCCGAACGGGGAAAATCGAAGAAGGAATACAATTTTGTGGACTTATAAAAAAAAATCCGGTATCAATGAGCTCATCAATTTATTTTTAAAAGCTTTTTATTAACTTTGTATGTATGTATGTTTATCCAGGTGGGAGCCTTGCGACTAAATTTTAGACCAGTTATCTTTAACCGATTCAGTTGAAATTGAGTATATACGCTTACGCTGGATGACAATGCACGCTTAACTATGTGACGTCATTCTAATTCCATTATGGCGGATCTTGCAAGATGGCAGACTTGTTATTTTTTCTGCACTATAGCATTATGGGTATCAAATGGTAGGGCTTGAT
>DWGJ01004123.1:0-12144 GCA_018246895.1 Aspitha aspitha aspitha | reverse complement strand
GGGGGGGGGAGGGGGGGGTTGTACATATTAGGTTGGCGAGCCGGCGACCTTGAAACGCGAGGGGCGCGACGCCACGTGCGATGTCCGATAACGCCGAGTGCGCATTGCCAAGCAATCAATCGCCTATCGCTAATTTCATTAACAATTTCCTAATAACGTCAACCAATTAGTACGTTTTCAATTGACGTGACGCCAGGGGTTACGTGACTAATGCAAAACAACAACCTGGTATACTTATATCATTTCTTGAGTGAAAACAATGCTCGTGGATAACAGAGAAGACCATAGAAGTACACTTGGGAGGGCAAATGAATATTAGATCTTTCATATCCGAGGTCGCGTCTGCTTTCTTGATCACTCAGTCGGTTGCTGTTGCACGACTAGGCTAAATTGATAACAATTTATTGATATGAGTACAATATGTGTACTCAATTGACACTACGATGTGACTTGCTGAAAATAAACGAATAACTAAATGGCTGAATGATGGCCGCTACGTGACGCTGACGATATTCAATACCTTCCCAAAATTGATATTTTCTTCTTGCCACCTCCAAAGTAAAACGCAATTGACACTTGACGGTGACTATTGATTAAACAAACATACTGCCTACATCGTATCGGAAACTCCGATATAACCATCACTATCGATAGAAAAAAAAATTATAATAGGTATTTCTAAATTTTAAATCGTCGGCGTCTTAAACGTGAATTTTAAATAAAACCCTTAGACTCATAGAAAACACACTGTCAGACAGACGAAATGAAAAAAAATACAATACAAGCGAAACCGCGCACAGAAACCTAGTTATGTAGAAAGAAGTAACTATAAAATTAGTGGCAAACACGCACTGTACATATTATATATGTAAATGTATAAATGTAGGTGTTAGCTTGCGGGTTCTGTTGCGCCTAGGGTTACCTAACCACAGTAGTTTTTCTGATCTGTCCCGATTTTGCACTCTCAAGCAGAAATGCAGAAAAACAGAGGCAAACTGTATTTGTAAATAATTTGCTACAAAAACAAAACAAAAACGTCTTCCTCCATTCCTTTACAGATACCTACAATAGAGATGTAGGGACTACATACAATATTCATATAAAACGTTTGAAAATTTGCGCAGCAGTTATGACTTTTTACAGGATGACTCATTATTTGATCTCGGTAACCCTAATAGCGCTGGCAATTTTTCCGTTCACATAATAGGCACGATGCTACGGGAAAGTGAAACGTGCCGGCGCGTTTTCTTGAGAATGCGATTAATATGAAATATGCGGGGGGGTGTCGGCGCGCGGATTGTGCGTGTTGTACCTACACGTGTGCGGTTTCTCCGCGGCGGCACTCCGCAGTGCTGAACCGCATTGCATTGCGCTTATGCGGATCTGAAATGCTGTCCATAGCTAAATGAGCCGTTCTCACTTGCGTTACGATCGGATAGAGCAATACACGTTCAGTTTAAGCAGATATCTAATGTACTCGTATTTATTCCGAATCTAAATGGACCTTTATCGCGACATTCATGTCTGTATGTACATAAACCGATCGGACACATGAATCTTGAGAATGTTTAATGATAAAATTCTTCCGTGAAATTGTTAAGTAATATTATAGGGAAATAATAACTCGATAACTCCAAACCATTACTATCCAACGTCGATGAGAAGAGAATGACTTTAAGCGTTAAATACGCGCTAGTATCGGTTGGTTTAAGATGTTACAAAATCATTATAAATAAATGACCGACGGAAACCATGGCCGTAAATGCGAACGCGACCGTTGCCAAGTAAGAGTATACCCACAAAGCTAGCAGGGAATCTGTTCGGAGCACAGAATAAATAAGTGGCCGAAACTGCGGTCACGGCTGTGATAACGTTTATGATTTCTAATGGCGGATGTAGTGGAATCATAAACGCACCGTATTCCGAATTCGACGGTAACCAGTCACGTTTTCCCCTAGGAAGCGGGTCAGAGCTATTACGGAACGAGTTCTGAAACACAGGTGACTACAATGATTTCACCATTAGTGGAACCCATCATTATGGAGATGCCGCTTTGCGGGTCGAATCGCTGTCGAACTTTTATCAAACATTTTAATGGATAATTTCAATGTTAACGCGGCCTCGCCTCGACTGGGCTAGTTGGAGGTCGTGTCGTTACAGACGCTCACGGCAAAACCGGAAGGTCGTGGATTCAATTCCCAAACAGTATCAATATATAATTATTACGTAGTTTGCGTACGTGAATGTTTGTTAGCGGTCCGGTTACCATAACACAAGCATTTCGAATCAGGAATAAGCTAGCCGTGTGGTTCTTAGATTAGGTTCCTAAGGTCACTATATATGCAATACTGGCTTAATTGCAGTCGCTGCAGCCGTCCGCCGTCGCCGTCAATCCAGCGGTACGAATGCCCAGTGTTTCTATAGTTTTAGGCTGGAGCAAAGCGATTGTCGCGCTCGCGGAAGTCTCGATGCTGGAGCCGAGAGGCGTATCGGGGCCGCGGGTCCCGTTACAACTGTACCGCGCGCGCCCGAGCGACGCTACCACGCCGCCCGGCCGGCCGGCTGGCTGTTCGGAGATAGATCAAAATATCGACATTGCATAGATCGACTCGTCTCCTGCTCTGTCTAGTTATTGGGAGACCCCGATTGCAAAACCAAAGGTCGCAGGTTCGATTCACAACCGGGACCAATATTTGTATGAGGAGTACATTTGTTTGTTTTGCGTCGGGGTATAATAAAAACATCTATGTATAAGTATTATAGAATATATCAAACGCTCTACTGTGCCTTGTTTGGAATCAGATGGACGCATGAGAGGTGTGCAAAGATATATAAATTATAATAATAATAATATATAAATTATAAATACACGAGGCTTTAGACTGCATACGTCAGGTGCTAAGTGCTGTATCACATTAGAGGTATTCTCACATACGTTATAGACGGTATATGTTAGTGGATAACGTATTGCGCGCATCGCTTGGCCACGCTCGCTAAATATGCGCAATGATGTAAAGTATGAAACGCTCGCTCACGTAAACCACTAATAATGTAACCCTACAATGTACATTGCTTCAACCATTAAGAAACAGCGATCGTGTGCATGTTGTTCTCCTTTAGCAACCAAGAAGAAGCCTTTTTTCATTAGTCCTTTCGACCTTACGTTTGGTCTACGGCAAATTCATATGAGTCTATAATTGTGTATTAATCGTTGTACGCGTTCTGGACTACAACGGATATTGAAAATGATGAAAACAACTCACATGTAACTGATTGCTACGTCGAGACACATGAGACGCAGCTCAAGGGACGCTGGGGGCCGGAGTCATGGTGTCGCCGGTGTCGCGGTGTCGCTGTGTCGGCTGTGTCGGCGGCGGGCACACGCGCGGCGGACTGGCGCGCGGCCGCTCCGCCCGCCGCCTAATTGCTTCAGACACTTGCTCAAGGTGAGCACTGAGACGTTAATTGAGACCGTAATGAGCTGCTCCCGTTCATTTGCGAAACTTAATGAATCTAATTGTTTACTGAGCCCAACATCGGGTATTACGAAAAAAATGGAAATTAGCATTTTGTATTTGTTTTCACAATTTTATCGGCTTAATGTTTACCGTTTGAACTGAACAATGTCAGTTTACAACGTGGATCGGGACGATGCGTTCACGCCGCTTCACGGTAGCGGCAGTAATTTTTTTTTTATGACCACGTTATTTAAAAATTCAAGTTTTTGATCGCTTGGCGCGTGTTCAAATTTAGTGTCCTCCAATTACTTAACACAAAGGCACAGGTCACCAGCGTCTATTATACATTCGAGACCGAGTAAAAAACTGGCTGGCTTAAAAAATAATATTGTTTACTAAAGATTTATTATTGCTGGTCGTTGATAGTGAACGATAACGAAAAATGGGTTTAGGTTTAGCCTGAATAACTAATACGTATGGTATATTTTAATAATCCAAAAATAAAAACATGGCGAAGAGTGTGTCGTGTGGCGCGGTGGCGTGGCGAGTAGCGATCTCGGGGCCGATGGCAGCGCTGCGCGCACGACTGGCACGGGCCGCGCGGGCGGGTAACGAGCGCGTCGCGTGCGGCCCGCGCTCCGCCGCACCGAACGCTATCAGCAATAACCATAACAATAACGCCCTGGGCCCGCTGACACTTTTTGTTACGACTGCGAGCGACTGGAAGAGCTCATTCCGTCCCGAAATGGATTTATAGTAACTTAGCTCTGTCAGTCGAGTGGCCAAAGATCACCTTGTCATCTTTGGCGTCACCTGGAGCGTAGTTGGCCGATGCCGCAACTCTTGACCATAACGTTACGTTCCGTTGCCACATTGGACGCACTGCTATGTCTTCGCAGCATTCGGCTAGGGGATAGTGTTACCGTGACGACTCGCAGTCGGCGTGGAACGAACGCGCATTACGCTGCGTGGGAACAACTGGAGGGATTGATCACCGCGCGATAGCTGTCGTCGCAGCGGCTTCGAGCCGTCGTATCGAAGGTCTCGCGGAACGACCCAATTAAATCGCGGACGGAGGAGACCGTGACGCAATCGATTGCGTCACGAGACCGGGCGGTAAATTCGTGGATGTTGTTTCACACCGATGATTTGTATGACAAAAGCTCGATCGATGGTAATAAAATAAAATGTCATTTGTAACGACGCGCAATTAGCATTAGCATTAACGAAAATGTCAGTGAAACCCCACAAAGTACGCGAACGGCGCCAATATAGTCACATGGAAACAATCAGTTGAAAACAAATTATTGCTGCGATTTAGGCACAGAAGCCATAGAATAGTAATTGTTCTCCCTAAACGGACCAGGCGACATAGGCAAGGTCAATGTGGTGTGTTTGCGACCACAATGGAACGAGATAGTTGTACTGAAACAAGTAAAATGACTGTTTCTATCCCGTACTAGAGAGATGTACGTACAAAAAAATATACATGACCGTATATTTGTTATTTACACGTGTACAATACGTGTTTCATCAAGACGTGTTTCGCGTCGAAACGGTATATCAGGGCAAGTACAGTATACGACGGGTCACCATTATGGGACGCTATCTTCTAAGTGGTCACTTTTATATCTCAGTGTACTCCTAGTAATTTTACACTTACTGTTATTGCAACAGCTTTCAAGCGTCAGAGTCGTAAGACGTTAAATGTAAATTATCGATAGAATTAGGTCAAGGAAAAAAGGACAAATCTACAATGGGATATATCTTGATTTCAAAAGCATTAATCAACAAAATGTTGATTAAAAGCTCACGTAGCAGCTCAGCGACAGTATGCACATATAAACAGCAGATATAGAGTCAAAACGGATGAAAGATGTTATCGAGTGAAATCGATATTTCCATAGTTCGTCGAACGAACTGTACGCCGGTCGGGCCGGCATCGGCAGTCGTAACACTAACATCAATCCACGTTCAAAGAGAGCTACGACGATACTTACTTTACGATACTTACGTGCTTTGAACGTATCAAAACGCACACAGTACGACACTAATTTCCTGACATATTTCACTTAGTGATATTTTATTTCTTTTTCTTTTAATGTTTACTGGTCGAAATAAATATATTCTTTCTTAGTAAATTAATTTGCTAACGTTGACTTTTCTAACGATGCTTTTCGGCTATTCTAGCGCGTGATTGCACAATTTGTACATAAAAAATATGCGCAACACGAAAACAAAAGTAGAATAATATTGGTAATGTTTCGCAAAACTTAAATCACCGCGACCTTTCTCGTTCGAAACAAGCTCAACAGAGTCGTATATCGAATTAATTTATACACATGTGTGTACAAGTGAATTAGTCGCGTCTGTAGTGTCTGTCTGTACTCTGAAAATATTTGTAAAGAGACACAATAGAAGAATACTACTATTATGATCTGAAATATTAGAAGTGGTTAAATACTTGGTCTGTTCGAGTCTATAGGTGTTCGAAAATGCTGCTGGCGAGTTTAATGAGACGTGTTACATTGCTAAACCACATTTTTAGAACTCGTCACGAAAGTAATACCATAATAGAACTAGTCCTACACTTCACAAGCTAGGTAACTTTTACAGGGGTAACGCGTCAGCAACCGTTCAAACAATGATTGCCGTCGAAATATATAGGTATGTTATCCATGGGATTTGGACATCGAACAACCCATAAACTATAGACATATTTATGGGTACAGTAATGTAGGTGATTGTGAATGTACGCCACAACTGGCGTCACATGTTTTGGTAAATTTTAGATCGTTGGAAAAGTTCAGGCGGTACTCACGCGACCAGTCCCCCCAGGAAGGCGACAGGTCCTCCGCCGATGAGTCTGATCTTTCGATGGCAGGAGTCGAAGAGCGAGAGTCTTGCGTGAGGCGGCGGCGGCAGGCCCACCATGCCGCCAGTGACGGCCGAGCGCAGCATCGCTCACATGCCCGCCTGCCCGAGCAGCGTCCGCACTCGTCTCACTACACTACCCTGGCGCGAGCACGCGACGGACCACTCCAGAGTACGGCTCCGACACCACTAGCATCGCAGCGCGTATCGCTCGGGCCGCGTTGCGCGCGGAACTGCCGCCATCCGCCAAACACCGCCACGCCGCCGCCGCCCGCAGCACGCCGCCTGACCCCCCCCCCCCTCTCCCTCGCCATACGGACTTATTTACGTCTGCTGTGACTTGAATAAACTTCATAATAAATGTTACCAGACTTTTTTGTTTTAACCGGTAATATTAAGTACGATAAGTTAGTTTTTTCTTATTAATGTACATGTTGTTACATACACTATCTTTATTCCATATTGTTTATGTTACATTAAGATTAAATAAAGAAAGAAAATTATAGTTTAATGAAAGTCTATTCTTAAAAGCCACCTGATACTGATATATATGGAATTTTCAAAAAAATCAATTTAGAAAATTAATAACAAATAATCGATTCTGTGAAGATTATTATTTTCATTCATTAGTGTTTTAATTTTAAGCGTAATTATAAGACGTCCACGCGAGGTAGCTCGCGCCGGCGGTCTCAAACAGCTCTTCGATAATGTTTGAGCTATTGAAAGGCGCTCACTCGGCCGTTATGTAGGTACGAGTTAGTAGGCCGCGGAGCGGGTCCCGCGAACAGCTGATGCTGAGGGGGCGCGGCGTGCGCTCCGAAACATATAAACGTAGTCAATGAACAGCCGAGGCGTGCCCGACTTTTCCCTGGATCGCTTATCACGTACAAATGGATTTATTGTAAATATTTCGTCACAATTGTATTTAGGACTTTGGTGAATGTAATTGACGAAATGCACAGGTTCATTATTCAAGCCTTTTATTGTTCCAGTGCTGGACACTGATATCCTTCCTCACATTGACATACTATACACATCTCGCAAGACGTTAAATACTTTATAAACACAATCTAAGGCGTGACGGTTTCCACGCGACGTATTCTTTGAAACGTTATATATACAAAAATTTTAAAGTCACAACGAATCCAACTTCATAAGAGTCCGATTTGCGTGTCAGGATTTGAAGCCAAAACCTCGGGGCGGTTGACTGTGAAAACAAAACCGCTAGGTTGCGATTGCTTTTCTGATACTACCCGTACATAATAATTAAAAAGCGCCAGAACGGAAAGGGCAGCGGACAAGAGGAATCCTCGTCACAACCACGCTCCGACGGCTCACGCGAGATCTGACATGGATTCCATCAGGGCGTGTGACCGAGCGTGACGGTGATATCTCGAGGTCCGCCGCTGTTATTCCAATTGTACTAATGCCCATGGACTAAATCGATTCGTTTAAATTTCTTTTTCTGGTTCGCTTATTGTCCGTGTTAATATCTATGAACGGTTGCGATATTTTATAGCGAAATGATTAGGTTAGCGCTCGATGGCAATCTCGCCTAATGGAAAGCGATAACGTAGCCTATAAGGCATAGCCTCGTGGTTGAGTGGTTGAGACCCTGACTGCAAAACCGGCGGTTATGGGTTCGATTCCCACCCAGGACAAACATTGGTATGATGAATACATGTGTTTGTTCTCTGTCTGGGCGTAATAAAAATATCTATATAAGTACTATATCGTATGTATGTTTATCAGCTTTGAGCAGCAATGACAAATGTTGCAAAAACGGGAAAATATTGATTTCCATGCGGGCGAAACTGCGTGCACAGCTAGTTTCGAATATAAAAGAAATAAAATTAGGAAGTCAATCGCAGAACACCAGTTCACCCGGAATCAATTAGTTCATAGCCCAATAATAAAAATAATGGCCGTAGTTAAGGTGATCATCATTTATCATCATTATTGAACAATTAACATAACTATGAAGTATTAACATTGTTCTGAGATTACTTTGAATTAACACAAATATAAAAAATGTAAATTATGTTAAAAGATAAATAATGCAAATCGTGCCCATGAACGGGTGGTGGGTGTTCAGCGGCACAGTACTGCGCCACTGCGCCGCTGCGGCCTCCGCATCACACTATATAGCATACCTTAGCAATGGCATAGATCATTTGTAGACGGAGTACATATAAAGGTACGGTATTATGTACGCACCAAAATATTAAAATTCTTTCCTCGTGTAATTCATGTCAAGGTCGTGCTGACCTCGCAATCAGAATTCGTTCAAATACATACACACATGCATACAGTCAAGTTTATTTCCTGTAAGGATAGGAAGGGCCTACGTTTTTGCATCGGTCCTGACTAACTTATTTGCAAGGCGAAATACTTTCTACTTTCATCAAGAATATCGTCATAAACAAAATCATCATTAAATGAAAAGCAACAAAAAAATTAAAGTTGTAATAGAGGCTCCTATATTCATTCAAAAGGGATCCAATGAATATTACATACGAGTATGTACCTACCTATATGTTATAATTGATCAAATGTGGGAAGATAAATGATCAAAATGTTCGATTGGATAGTGGATCGTGTGATTGTACCTAGTTTCTATTTTTTTTCATAGTGTACGTCTAATGTAACGCAGAAGCAGAGGCGGCCGGGACGCCGCAGAGGACGCGCGGGCGCCTTGCGCAGCGCCCTTGACATTTGGCCGCAGTGCTACCTCACGCCGTATAGCGCGCCGCCCACACCTGGCCGCGCTGACCATCGCAAACAAACACACCGAGCCGCTACTGCGACGCGGCTCGTCCGCCCGCAGCGTGGCGGTGTCTTTGTCGCGACATTAAGACCGTTGTATATTCACCAGTCACGGGCGAGATAACAATGTCATTGTTGCTTGCATGACTAAACGTTCGTTATTGACACATGCTTCCTGCGGAGTAAAGAATAACAAAAAAAGCACCAAATGATAAACACCCATGAGTCACCAGCGCGGCGAGTGTGCTTCGATCTCTGTTTACAGTTAATCGTGATTCCTTTTTATAATGATATGCATTTCAAATTCCCCACGAAATATCAAGCGATATATCACCGGAAGTGATAAGAAATTATATACCTACCTAATACTTTTACTCAAAGAATTTGAAGAAAAGAAATAACGATAGTCAACTGTGACGTGATATTATTGTTAGCGGATTTGTAATGAATGGGCCCTGTGATGATACAGTAATATTTGAAGGTCCATAGGACATATAAAACATAAATATAGAAGCGACACAAGCAAACATAAGAGCATTATGTCATAATACGTCTATTTGCAGTATGACATCAACGTATCGAGAAACGTCTATATTTAATAAATCAACATCATCATTACCGGATACGTGATCGTAAAAATATATATACTTGTGAAAGTGTATATGGTGTGTACATCCAAAGCATGGCGAAGCGGGGCGGGGAGTGGCGGGGGGAGGGTTAGAGATTCGGCTTGGACTTACCAGAGGCAGTCCAGCATGATAGAGACATGCACGAGGCGCCCGGGGGGCTCGCACTCACCTGTAACAACCAACACCAATCTTCTCTTATCGAACGAAAATTTTTGAACACACCTTTATTTTCTAGTAAACGTACCCTTCACCGACTAAATTTACACAGGCGGGGGTGCCAACGGCACATTACGGGTTAATACTGAAGCAAGTTTACTGTGGCTTGGACACTACAGATGTACTTATGAGCGGAAATTTTGGCAACTATAGAAACGACATGCGCACGACACACGAGCCAACGAAAATAAACCGTTTTAAAGTTATTGATTACTTTACGAAACATGAAAGAAGAGAACTGTCTACGGGTAGATCGAATGCTACATGAAATATGAAAATGCTCTAACTCTTTATTATTGCATGGACGGTGGTAAATCGTATTATAATATACCTCATAATAGCTACCACTGAGTAGGAAGACTTTGGCTGTCAGAGCACAGGACCCTATCGTCTTCGACGACTATTTTCAGTCATTCATAAACTATCACATCACATCAAACTACGTCAACCTTCATCGCTTGACCTTCCACCGTTCGCCTCATATTTAGGTGTTGAATAACGTGGCCCCTACAACCCTGTAACGAAATTGCAAATCGACGCAGAGTCAATGCTCTAGTGGCGTATATAAAACACTAATCAAAACATATTTGCTTTGTAAGGCCCGTTAAGCGATTGTTACGTATTGTTATTTAACTTCATTATGTAGCTCCGCCGCATCAACAGAAACCTTAACAAACTTGTGTCCGGACCATTCCGCGTTTGATCCAGCGATGTGAAATTCAGTTGTCTCTTAATTATGATAAGATATTCGCCCAAAAACGGGGCCGTAATTGGGTTGCAAACAAAAGATCTTCCACATAAGACGCCCATGAGACACATTTAATATATTCTTTACGACAAAGTGAAAACAGCCTCCGCTGCCAAGGCGATATGGTACATAAATGTTAGGTTAACGAATCTCTTATATAATTTTGATATAGCTTCGTATTACAATCGTTGTTTTCATACAGAAAGACAAAAAAGTGTTGATTTCACCTCGACGTTTGCATCGATTTAGCTCATAAAGGAGCAAATCGCCGACTGGTACCAATTCAGTCTGTTCTGACACTTTAATGGGAATCTGAAACACGTGTTTTGAAAACGCTCTTTAATTGCCGAGAAATCTGAAGAGGATGTTTTTCATTTTAAAATGAGAACACAGAACAATTCAAACGATTTTTTTTTAATTATGGCGTAATACGGCGTTCGATTTGTGATAGTGGTCGCAGAATGGCACATCTATAGACAGCCAGGCAGCGTTAGACAGCGTACACGTAATAGAATATGTTGCGGAACATTTCTATGAAACATGACAACTTTTGCTCTTAGTCATTATTCTTTTGTGTGAGCAAATAATCCGCCATTTGTTCCGAACCAGTTGTATAAGCAGCGTTTGTTCATGTCGTTAGGTAAAGTGGCAGACTTGTCAGTACCGTGATAGGTTCTAGGTATTTATTATTAAGGTGATTATTATTTATCAGTAAACTGTTAACATATAGGATCGACTTCACGTTCATGGAAGTTGCATTAAAATTACACGTTCATTATTTTACTGGGTTGCAGTAAATGGCGAGATCGTGTACTTTTACGCAGAAATTTTCTTAGATTTGGAGGTAAATGAGTAAATAACATCAGTCAACCGATTCATAATAGCTGTATAACAAATGATATGTATAGCCAATCTCGATTATGAATGACAAAGTACCAACTCGTAGCGAACAATGAAAGATGTGAAGACCCATAAGTGAAGACTGAACCGGAATTAGTCATTGTGTATTTGCGACACAAAGAACTTATTTCGAAATACATGCTAATGGAAATAATTGTTACTTAATACAACTAGGTGCATGCGCATTCATAGTACCGGCAACTTTAAAACACTACGGGAATAGAGAGAAAGATGTTCTTTGCTTTCAAAAACCATTAAATGTGTGAATGTTTTTATTAACCAAGAGCGTGAATTTACAATTTCGGATGTTGAAACTTCCAAACCGTATTTTCATACCATCTCTTTACCCCTATGTACTCCCTTAGGGGTGTTAGGTTCAGCCGCTTCTGCTGTGTGTTGATATATAGGTCAATCAGTCACAGATTCACGTTTTACTTTTATACAATACTAACTGTACCCTGCGCGTGTTGCTACGGCACCAACTAAAATAAATTCATTGGAATGACAGTGGCGCCATCTGTCGAAAATTGGTCGTACCAACTCAGAAACCTTC
>DWGJ01004122.1:0-12147 GCA_018246895.1 Aspitha aspitha aspitha | reverse complement strand
GTCGCGCGCGCATGTCCGCGCTCGCCGCGCCAAATCGGGAGGCGGCAATGGCCGATAGAGGCTAGCGTCGCTGATGGATGTAGCACACGCACGGTCCCATGCGATCCGTGTATCTGTTACTAGCTGTGCCCGCAGCGTGGACATCAATATTTACCCGTTTGTGCAACATTATATAGCCTTCCTCAACATATGGACTATTCAATACAACAATAATTTTTAAATTCGAACCAGTAGTTCCTGAGATTAGCGCGTACAACCAAACAAACTCTACAATTTTATAATATTAGTATAGAAGTATAGATAACGGACTTGTAATCTATAGATGCAATAAAACTGAAGAAGAGTTCAATCCTGTACAATGAATAAAAACAAAAAATATCCCTAGGGTTCTTCATAAAAGTAAAACGAGACAAAAACATTCATTTTGAAATTTTCGTCTGTCTGTCTGTTATCCGCAAAAGCTACTAGTCGGATTTTGATGCAACTTTTTTTGTATATCTATTAGTGTTCGGCAACATATACGAGTAGGCTACAATTTATTTTAAAGATCGGAATTGTTAGGCGATACGAATTTCGCCGGGGCAGCTAGTAGGTACTCGTGTAAAAGAAAACTAATGTTTTTCTAAATAAATAAATAATCCTATTGTCAGATACGTACTGAAATCCATTTATGAAATTAATTATTTCTTGCAATTAACAACACTGAAAACCAGGCTATTACTTATTTATTTATATCGATTTTATTGGTATGAATAGGTAGCTACTAAATACGTTTTGCATAAAACAATAAAGGTTAATAAATAGATATAAATCTGTTCTTGTACAAATAAATAGAACGAAGACGATTCCCCGCCATTTTCGCAGACACGGAGAACTTAATCGAACTGGGGCCGCTATTTCATGGACACTTTAACATGCCTACGCGATTTATTTGGAAATTTCAGACGACATATTTGGTAGAAAATATCAAAATACATTTCACCCAGATGTCGTGGTACCGTGTTACGATAATATGTGCGCTTTTTTACTTACAAATATTACTATGAAGTACAAATGTACTATGAAGTTTCAAGTTCAATATTTCAACACCGTAGATATTGCAGTATTATTTCACTTATCTTCAGATCGGTAATGGTAGACGGCCACAGATCGTCGACATTTGTAAAGTAAAAACTTCCATTCGGTGTGACTGTGGCTGCAATCCTCACCAACTATTACTGCGCAATAGGGCTGCCATACCAATCTCGAAATATATAAACGCCTAGGTCACCTATACAAATATCCTTACCCACAAACCCTACAAGTAATCCTAAGTACCTTATCACTAACACAGGGGACCCGTGTCCTGTAGTACAATAGGAAAGAATAGAAAAACAATATGAAAAGGCGGAAAACAAACGCATCCTATATTTCTCACACACATAATGCCCCACACAAGACCCCCCATTGCTAACACTTGTGTTCATATCATCCTACTCTTCAATAGATTCTAATACATTTCCAGGTAATTTACATGAGCGCAATTCCATTTGTAGACCGCGTATTTCAAATTTGCATTTCTCATTCCATCTTACCATAGAGAACAGCGCGCCAAAATGGCGACGCATAAGTGCTAAGGTTTATGTACGGTTATGACAAGTTCCACTACCGTCGAGTTAGCTAAAAGTATGTGCTACGATAGTTTAAAAGAAACTCGATAGATTACTAAAATGTATGCTGGGTTCAATTGGCCCTCTGTTGTATTTTTTTTTCAACTTTTAATTGGTCCAATGCTGGACTGGGTTTCGTCTCAGGGTTTTAGCAATAGTCTGTCACGCTCTATAGCATGTAATACCTATATCAATCCAACTGTTAGCTGACGGATCTCTCATTGGCTTACAACTTTTGTAACACGAAATGAAGTCAAGCGAATCTCTTTCACGATATTCTTTTTATTCTTTCACTGGTGGTTACGGGTCTACTCTCGTAATAGTCAGCTTCTCAAGACTTATTACCGAACTTTATGGAGAAATAGCTTTGCAGGTTTCCTAACCAACTTTCTTTCACCCTTATAGCATAAATGAGTGATATATTATGTTTAAGCGGCTCTCATTTACCATCAGCATGTTTGCGGTTAAAAGGCGCCCTATGAACATCAAAACCGAAAATCGTTTACTTAGTTTTCAGCTTACCTTTCTCGTTGAGACATGTTCGCTATTTCACCGTCTCAATACAATACACGCGTATAACATGCGCTTTGTCCTCAGAACTTCATGAATTGCTAAACGCAGAAAAACATCAGAAAACTGTTGAGGCGGCTTGTAGGGTAAGCAAGCCTTCAGACTTGGCATGTTCTCTTTGTTCCAATATGCACACTGCCTACTTGTTAATAGCTAATTATGTCGCCGCGAGAAATCCATACATTTGAGGTTCGTTTTTCACACAAATCGCTGGATTTAACCACAAGCTCGTCTGATGGAAAGTGGCAGAATAGGTGCTAGCGATCACATGAATGATTACCCATAACAACACAGATGATGATAGCATGATAGGTAGATAGTTGCGTGGCTGTCAGTCCCACCCCGGGGTTCTGGGATCAAATGCTGCACACTCGCTCTTCGCCTGCTCCAATAATCGACAGTTTTAATCATACGTGGGTGTACACGTGCACAATTAGCTCGATTGTGTATCAAGGGGATTCCCCGTTGACCGCTAAATCGTATCGTACTATTGGCTACCCAAACAGTGTGGGTATAAAACATAGGTTGCTGGGCGACCGAGCTTTTGCTAGGTAGACCATAAACCTGAGATACATTAGATTTCTTGACCCGAAAAACCCCTAATTTGCAATTTTGAAAATCTACTACGATTTATCCACGGACATAATTAGTTATTACATTTCTGGTAAAAAGCCTGTATGATGTACCTTTTGATGAGTGTATATATGTATTATACAATATACACATTTATTCCATCACTACATACCCGTATATTACGTATATGGATAATTATAATAGAAGTCATTAGAAAATATCTCACGATGTTTAAAACTAACAGACGCTAACTAATACATTTTATAATGTAATGTTATTAATAAATCATCTTCATGTTTGGGCGCTCCTAAGACTCCTACTTCGCTGATTAGGCTAAAGTCTGACGAGGGTAAAAGGGACTATCTTACTATAAGATTTTTTATTCACTTAGAAGCGGCCAGGTCCTTTACGAAAGATCACCTACGTACTCGTATACTAGGTATAAAGATTTTAATAAAGGTTTTATTTCTCTAGAATATAAAGCGGGCCTGAATGATTATCCTTATTAACATAATTAAAATATTATAGGATTTACACACACGTTTTAAATGATTAATGAATGAAAGGCAGCAGGAGCTATGACAGTGGGCCGAATTGTTTGACCATACCTTAACGGTTCACATTACGAGAGGAGTAAAATAGCCTACAGTTGCACGGTATTAAAGAGAAAAATAATAATAATGCTATCAAAATCTTATAAGTATTCGTACATCTGTGAATTTTATTTGCGTCCTTGAACACACAAGTGACCTTAATAGTACTTTTACGTGCCAAAATTTTTATGAAACTATTCAGCCATCCGGTCGTTAGGAGCGACCAATATTATTGTGCCCGCGGCGAGCCATCATATCCAGTTACAGGCTTGAACCAGTATCAGAGTTTCTGCCTATAAAGATCGTCGCTCACTTATCAAGCGGGCACCTGAGCAGCATTGCCTATTCACTCTACGTCCCTCAGTTGGCAGCTTGCGAGATGATCCATTGAGGGTATGAATTTATAATGTGTATAGATGTACGTAAAAGTAATTTATAAAGTCCATATAAGAGATATGCCCATCGGGTGCTGAGTCGATAAGCGAGCGACTACCGTTAATATTTTTGCTCCTGTGTTCATGAACCTGAAAATCGCAAAATGTTGATATTGATGTTATGTGGTACGGAAGTTTGACGTTCGTCACTTCTGTCGCGATGTATTTTACGTAATCTGACCGCACTAGGAACGAAAATTACAATGAAATTCGCGTTCCTTGCGGTAATCAAGGTTGAACTATGCGGTGAATATTTTTAAGCACTGTATTGTAACTTTAAGAAAAACTTGAACATCAAACGAACTTGCCAAATGTTATACGTTAACTATGTGAAAAGCTTCATTCGAAGCGATTTATAATAACACATAACAGCTCAAAAATGTGCATTATTGAAGTGGTACTGGACTGGATGTAAATGAATGCTGTTACTTCATAAATTCACCTCTCGAGTGGCGTCTCGCTGCTTATTTAGATAGAAAAGGTGCCACAGTAAACTTTTGCAAAGTTCCGCATACTCCCGAGTGTACCGCAGAACTCAGACGGTGTCGTAATGTAACTTTTATCACTAAATAACTATCCAGAAGAAACTTTTTTATTGTTTTTATCTCAACATTATCTGAATTTGTAACATTTTGTTTCATTATGCTTTCCTGAAACGCACTCGCCTGTTCTTGTTAAGAAACTTACAACATAAAACCCGTTAAAAATTGTGCAATGGTTTGTTTACTTGTGTTGTATTTATTGGTCGCAATCAACATTACAAATACATTCCTATTTTATAATTACATTACAACATTAATACCTGATAAATTAAATGTATTCTGAAATTACTATCAGTCGTATAAACTCATTTTTAATGTCCTTTTATTGGCAGCTGATAAAGAAAGAAAATGAAATTGTCATGAATTGTAAAGAATGATTTGGAATCGTTTTACATACGCCAGGCACGTATCTCCTTTGAATCTTATAACACTTTCCAATAGTGGAAAGCACTGAGTACTAAAATACTATTGTAACTTCTATCAGAAATTTCTCGAATTTCTCTCACATATTGAGATATATAAACATCAAATGTGTATAAACCGTATCTCGAAACTTGGATATGTTTAGAAAGAATCACAGAAAAACCTGTAGATACTTCAAAGTAGATAGCGTAGTGGCAATAACTCAATGCTTTCTATTTGCTAATGCCTAAGCAACTATGATCATTCGTATTCAGATCATTATCATGATAAAATATAGCGAGTTGTAATGGTGACAGAGAACATTCTAGAAATTGTGTATAAATAAATAAATAGATAGAAACAACACACAACAGAATTCTCTATAAGCTGTGTAAATATTGCAAGCCAGCCTTCCTCGAGAAGACTACGGCTTTATTATTTTCTTTCTTAATACGTGTCTAACCTCCAAATGGTAGAAAGGTTATTAATTCACGACTCCTTCTTAAATTTCATTAAACATTCTGTATAATATTATATGTTTAAGCAAGGTAGTCGTCCTAGCGTACGATACGTTGCACAATACACTGCAACTTCATAAATTGCAATTTAATTAAACAATTCCATGTCCTCGGGGCACTACGGAGATTGCAATGCGAGCGACATACCGCTGACTATGCAAAATAGTTTACAAAGCGCAAAAACAAATCTAGTACATTGAACACAATTCTCTTTCGAAATGCGTCTATATACAGATTATGGCGAAAGTAAGCTCGCAACCCCTTCTAAGTCCCACAGATAGTTATGACTCTAAAGGCCTGGTATACCAGAAGATTACTTCAACATGCTGTTCAAAATGAATCACAGGTTAGTAACCAATATTCCTGTTAATTATTACGAAAGTTTTAATACGTACTAAGTAAACAATTTTACCCCTTCGTAAATGCCATAAAAATTTTTTTACAATTAATTGCATGATTTTAAGCTTTCATATGTACATGTAACATATAGTTCAAACTGCAATGCAGTGAACTCGATCTTGGTTCGTCTTTTGTTTAGAACTCTGCTTTGACATGACATGTTTTCTTCGTATTGAAGTATATATACTTAGTATTTTCTAGATAAAAACTGAGGTCGTATGATCTAATATTGTCCGGCACTAACTCATTGGATTAAAAGCTTTTAGTACTATGAATTTCATCAACCGATTCACATTAAATAAATTGTTAGCGATAGACGATATTGATTTAATTAATACTAGCGGCCCGCCCCGGCTTCGCACGGGTATAAAACAGTATTTATCCACTATTTAATGTATGTAAGAGCTTAAAAAATGAAGTAACTTCTCCCGTTTTCCCAATATTTCCCTTCACTACTCTGCTCCTATTGATTGCAGCGTGATGAAAGTGTACTATAACCAACTCAGGAGTATGAAAAATAATTGTACCAAGTTTCGTTAAAATCCGTCGAGTAGTTTATATAACGGTTATACAGACAGACAGACAATAATTTTACTGATTGCATTTTTGGCATCAGTATCGATCCCTAATCACCCCCTCATAGTTATTTTGGAAATATATTTCATGTACAGAATTGACCTCTCTACAGATTTATTATAAGATATTGACGGGCTAGTTTTAAATAGCTTCCCATATTAAATGTAGCCGAAACGCAGTGCAGACGAGACAAGGTTATTTACTGATTCTACAGGGTTATATAGTTTAACAAGCGGGGATACTGACCATTATAATACCCCGCATCATTATATTAGCCTGCGTGGTAGGTTAAAAAATATATACTTTGAGTTCTTTTTGTTATTAATGTAATGCTTCCATACATTGGAAAAATACAACAGCAAGGTCATAAGAATTGCTTTTCTTTCTAGCTCACTTTTCCGATTTAGTGGAGGGGAGTGACCTAGCCCTTTTAGCTAGTGAGGGCAACCTAAGTGATTATTTTCGAGCTGAATGATCGAAGTCCTCATCATCATCAGTCTTTATTACTGCAGTTGAATATCGAACGAACGCCTACACGCCCTGACCATTTTACTTACATACGAGTACATATTCATTAGGTTGTAACTACAGTGTGGATAGTTTTTACAGATTATTTATTAACATAAAAGGGGATTGCTAATAGTTTTAACCAACTGCTGGAACATTACAATGCTTTTATCGTAACACGTATATACTTATTTATTTGAATATACATAATTGATTAAATCTGCACAAAATTTCGTGAAATAGGTAGGTTTACCTTAACCGGCGGGAAATGAAATTCTCTATACTCCGTCCTTTTCTACACCATCGCGTTATTATATATTCGTCCCGTTCGTTCGTGCAAAAACCTTCATAAGCGAATGGTGTTTTGGTTTCAGTGCGTTTCAGGGGCTTGTTGCTTAGCGGGCGAACAGCGACGAACATGTGAACGGGCGATAACTTTTATCTTGTGTAAGTATGCTTTGCAAATGGTAATTCGGTGAAAAACATTTTAAAATACTCTTTTCTATAATGTATCACTAGTAGATCATGTTGATAATATGCTATAGATCAAAGTTTGTTTTGGATAAATTTTGGAAACCACGGTTGAACATTTTATTATGCCCACAGTACATAAAAAAGATCAATACGACTAACTAAGAATTAGTGTATGACATACCAAACGTTGTCTGAAATTTAAAAAAAGACGCTTCGGTACAATTAGCTGTACCCGCAGTATCGCCCGCGTGGAAATCAATATTTCCGCTTTTTGCAATATTTGTCATTGCTTCTTAACCCCTATTGGTTATAGCGTGATGTTATATAGCCTATAGCCTTCCTCAATAAATGCACTATTCAACACAAAAATATTTTTTAAATTCGAATCAGTACTTCCAGATTAGTGCGCTCAACCAAACAATCTCTTCAGCTTTGTAATGTTAGTATATATATTTTTTTAAAGTTTTTGAGAAGAATTTCACGGGCAGCCGATTCGCCGTGTGTGACACGTGTACCGGAGTTGGTACCGGAACAGCTGAGCGGTCCCGACGCTTGCCATGGCAACCATTGATCGCCCGCCATCTTGTGCAGCCGTCTGCGAGAGCCGTCTATAGACAATAATCAATTACAGCGCCAAGCATCGCGCTAATGTATCCATAATTCACGTTACCTGCACTGATTGAGCTTTTGATACTGTCGGGCATACACCATTGCAGTTTAAGTATACCTACTCAATATTAACAGTGTGAATTGTAGGTAATTCAAATTCAAATTCAAATTCGTTTGTTCATTATAAGGAATACACATACACTCAATGAAGGTTATGTTTTGGTCATCGTACTTCGGCTTTGTGCGCCCCTCAGGCTTATAGTAGATCGGGAGAAAAAAGCTGGCGAAAAAAAACTTCAGCACTCTTTTAAATAACAAATTTGGAATAAAGTTAGCCATGTTGCAGTAATACATTACAGTAAAATAATAACAATAGTTATATTATATCTGTGGTAATATTGTGATCGTTTATTTATATCCTTTATTAAAATTCTGTATCTGATCTGGTATAAAATAGTAGTTGTATGAGAATTGTAAACATTAATTGAAATTCAATTTTTAATAAGCACCTATGGAAATTGGTTATTGGAGTATCAGTTAATTAATTGTATCAGACGTTGTTTTGCGGTTATCCCTGTTAGGTACCTAATTAAACTAATGTGATTTTGCGACAATCCGCATATTTGACATATTATGGTGGCTACGTACGTATCGCAAGAGGATATACCTACATACTCGTATATATAAACCAATACAAGTCATTTTCACGGATTGTTGAAAAATCACATTAATATGATATTATATCATAAAAAAACGCACTATACATTAAATTTAACACCAAAACGTCGAATAGATAAGGAGCAGGTGGCAATGCGCTGATTTTAATGCAGTTTGTGGAATGCCCCTCGAATATACGAAATATACATACAATACTATAATATATAATATACTATAATATATAATATACTAACTATACTAATATTATAAAGCGAGTTTGTATATATGGTTGAATCTCGGGAAAATAATATAAAATATTTTTTTTGTTGAATAGTCCATTTATTGAAGAAGGCTTTAGGCTATATAACATCACGCTATAACTAATAGGAGTGGAGCAGTGTTCTTCCGTTTTCCGTGTTATTTTTATAGTAATCAGAGAGTGACGTTCTTACAATAGTTTTTTAATATGTAGATTGTTCTGGTATTAACGCGGGTGAAACAATGAGGCATAGCTGGTCGTATATCAAGAACGTAAAGGCACTTATGATCTATGCGGCGGAAACCTCGCGTTCTCTAATGAAATTAACATGCAGGTCAGGAGTGGTAGTGTTTAGATCTGGTCCGGGCAGCCAGCAACTGCAACTATATTAATCAGCCTGTATATCGAAGTGATTATTTTGATACTTAATAGCTTACACATAAAGGGCATTTTCCTGTAACGGCCTGCCCGGTAAAATTACTCCGCAGCTCAGTGCTACCACTTAGTGCAGGCTCGAGCGCAATTTGTTAGTAAAATCGAGTATAACACTGCAGGCAAGTGACAACGGAACAGAATATTTCACACCTTCATCTAGACGCCGTTCAATTATGATACCAATTAATTTTATATCAACAATTTTCATAGCATAACAATGGTCGATTGGCCTCGGGGTGCAGTGATTAAGGAACCTGATTGCTAAACTAGAGGTCACGGGTTCGATCACTTAGTAAGTATAAGTAACCTTTGTTTATAATACGACTAGCAGACAGACGATTGTTACAACCCGGACAGTGTAAATTGAAATGAGCACGAGCTTCCCCTTAACTTAGCTCTTCGACAATTCTACTGAGTAATGAAGTATCAGGAACAAATCAACTTTGATGGATTCAAGGATTAAGTATTAATATTAAATCTTTTCTTGACACTTACAACAAAAACGTTACTTACTGTGAGTTACTTAAATTACATTAAATATTTGATTTTGGAATCTTTGGAGTAATATAACTGTTTAAATTTAATTCTAATTTGTTACAGATAGGTATTTAAGTTTCAAGAAAAAAAATTGGATCTCTGAAATCTTGTCTGAGCCGTTAGCTGCATATAAGTATGTAAGAATATGTGTTACTAGTTGTGTTGCGGGTATAAAACGTTGCACTGCGGTGATAGCTTAGTGGTTTAATTTCAGTTTCTTTTTCCGGCGAATCTGGAGTTCAAATTCCGGCACGCGACTTAATTTTGGACGCTACATATTCTTTAGAAATGTCATTTGCTATAACGGCGAGTGAAAATATCTTTGAAGTTCTCCATAATGTTCTCCAAGGCGTGTGCAGTAAAGCACAAATAAGAACTACTTAACTTTCAGTCACTAGGCGCTGCGGTAACAACATAATGAAAATAAAGGTGAACAACCTTTTGACAGCTTCAGGGATGTAAAGTACTAAAGTGAAATTGTGATTACTTCATTTTTCATGATCTACAAAATGAGCATAGCCAAACTTTCACCATTACGCCTAAACTTTTATTTGCCTGTTCTGGATTATAAACTTACAATTAAGATTACCTACCCTTTATAAGTTTATGATTATCCTCATTGTGTATTAATCGTTTATTAAGCACCAACTGCATTGTGCCAAATCTTAGGAATTTTTGATAAATCAAATACAACTTATCAGACCAAATATCGTATGGTGGAAAAACTAGTAATTTACTTAATGTGTATTCAAATTGTTTTAATTAAAACCTTGTATGGAAACTATTTACGAAGGAGTTTGCGTGATTAAACGTCTAACGAGCGCTCGATTTGCTAAAAACTCATATATTTCATCGCAATTTACTAGATTCAGGTAATTCTTTGACATGGATCGACAACGTCGCCATTTTAGCAATGACTTTGATTGGAAAACTCGAAGGATTAACTAAAAATATCCGAAAACGAATAAACACAATTCTAGGACACGAAATTATGGCTATTGGAACATACAAGTTAAATTGCTGTGTCGTTTATAACTTAATGGTTAAATTCAAGTTCAGTTTATCGCTAACCCGACGGCCGTATTCCACGATTTCCACGTCGTAAACTTAAGGTAACTGTATTTTACGACTAACCCGGTACTTACATTACGAGTACCCTTATTTATCCGATGCGGTAAAGTACAAGTTGTGAAAAAGATAGGTTCTCCAACTTAGCGTAAGTTATCGGGTCAAGGTTCCCACCTGCAGCCATCATACCATTAAAACTGCGTCTAAGCAATGATATTAGAAGCATACGCATAATAATATAATAACTTGAGACAACTTCACACTCGATAATAAATTAAGCCGAGCCTATGTAACAAGCAGACGGCTAATGAAGTACATATATACATTTCTAAATACATAAATACGAGTACATATAGGTACCTATAATACTTAGCCACAAATATCGAGCTGCCACTTTGGAATGTAAACAAATCTATCGACAGTTTTTAGTAGGATTCATTTCTACTTTATAGCTTCAATTTCATCGTGCGCGATGCGAAATATTATATATAAACTAAACTGAGCTATAATTTCTCTATAGCGGAATCATAAAATATTATTTACCCAATTTCATGGAAAAAGACACCAATCACAGTTTTCACTGAGGCATTATATTTATAGACATTGTTCTCTCTCACTCTTCCCGCTTATTGGAAGCCTATAGCCATAGATACATTATATAATAGAATGGGGCGAGCCATAGACAAGTCTGTGTGTGCGAATGTCAAACAAATAAGAAGGGAGGGGAATATGATAGACTTTGTCTAATCAGAGCAAAAAGAGACAGGTAGCCACTTATTTTCTTTCTCTTTTTTGTCGATGGACACATTTTAGACCGGCTAACCGGATCTAAGTATGTTATATCTATGCCTCTAGCTTACTGCACCTAACTGTTCCAGAATCTCTATGGATTAGCAAAGACGCCAGTGTTCGATATTTGAACTGTCGGAGCGAGTTGGAATGCTTAACGTGTTTATTTATTTGAAACTTTTTGTTACATACAAAACTTATTACGAATTAGCCGAGGCTTTTGTGAGTAGATCATACTTGTAATCTATATCAGTCCTTTGTGCCTCGTAATTAAGGAGGGTACCTCGAAGCGATCCATTGTAGGACTGCGGTCCGAACTAGGGCGACGTAACTAAGCTACGATTTATATGAAAATATTAACGCAACGAATAACAATAGTACATTAATAACTGATGTCAAATGTAATTTGTATTTGGTAAGATATTATATGAAGCGATACTCTATTGGGTAATATTTCAATAAGCTTTGACAAATTAATAAAATAAATAAATAACTGGGGATAATTCCACACACGGCTGTATGATCCCAAATTAGGCAATTTAATGCCTGTGTTATG
>DWGJ01004121.1:0-12151 GCA_018246895.1 Aspitha aspitha aspitha | reverse complement strand
CCCTTGCGGGGTAGGCAGAAAGCAGCGAGTGCCAAATATCCCTGTCCTTACAAACCTGCCGTGCTTCATTTACATTCTATATTATATACATTCTATATATATCTTCATTTACATTTATCTAGATCATATCAGCCAGTTACAGTAATTTATGTATAAGAGAAGGTAGTTACCTAGGTATACTACGACATTGCGCATACAAGACTCAGGTAGATACGTCGATAAACATCCGCTCGTTGGCAGGTAATTAAATATGAAGATGTATAAAGTAGCCGTGTGATTGCAAACTAGCAACCGCGAGCCACAGAGTGGGTATGATCATAGTGTAGGTACCTACTGAAATAGCAAACAATTAACGAGTGTAGACACCATGTCTGTACGAACAGAATTAATTAATGATATATATGTATAATATGAATTAATCAATACCTAACTACCTCTTTCATCTTGGGAAAATAAAGTTTTCGCTTCAGAAAAACTTAACAAAAACCGGGACATAATTGTAGATACCTCCTTACCTATCCGTAGATATACCGCTAAGAATGGATGTGGGAAAAACATACTTAAATGAATATTTTCATGCCTAAGTACATAAACGCAAAAGTCTTAAGAAAAGAAATCCAGATACCGTAGAACGTAGGTACCTTACATAATTTGGAAAAGGGGACGAAACTTTTTGCGCGGTACCTTCTCAGAGACTAGGTTATAGGTACCGGGATATTTACTCACTAAAACCGTCTGGGAGTCTTCTCTCCGCGCTGTTGGAAAAATCCGCAAATGGGAATACTAGAAAAAAATCATACTTCATGTACATGTACTGTCATGTCATGTCCTGTCATGACATGTCCTTCAGCGCGACACCCAGTAACTAAATTCTGGTCCCGAGGTATAAGGACAAAGTATACCTACCTATGCCATAGGTGCAGTTAAAAATGTAACAAAATAGCTGCGCTTACGTTGCTGTACATAAATATATTACGGCACGTATATACAAAACGACAAATTTTTTTTCGCATATAGTAAAGTACGGATCCCTTAATCTCTTCACCTGTTGCCCCTCCCGTCACATTCACCTCCGGTACAAGGTAGCATTCATAGTTAAACGCACCAGTCTTTTTTCTCTATGAATAGGTAACCTACCTATTCATTGCATTGCTGACCTCTACCAGTATTATCATTATTATTAATCTCGTTTAAAACTGAATTGAAATTATTACCATTGTCATTATATATAGGTAGTTGAGTTATTTTAATTGTCAACGTTAATACTTAGGTAGATACATACCTCTTCTTCCAAGTCTCACAACAATTTTAATAATTATTAAAGTAGTACTTATTCCTTATTATTTTAGGTAGGTATATATGTCTTAGTAACTATCTTTGATGGCATAGTACCTACCAATCTTTAAATCTGGATTGACGATTAGTAGGTAGATTAAGTACCTACCTATGTACCTATTTAAGCCAACTTGTTAAGCTTCAATGGTTCAATATGTACGGTTATTTAAACACTTAAATTTTAAGACTCCATATCTAAATTATCAAATAATACCTTCCTTTTGTGAAATAATCCATAGAATAGTAAAGACCACGAGGGTTTTTGTTCATGTCGCAGGAAAAAATGTATAAAAGCAAGTACTTCAATAAAATAAAAAAATGTTCAACAGTCGATAAAAAGAATAAATAGCACCATCAAAAAATTCTACGTTGTATGGTCGAAACACTATAGGTAGTAGTGATACAATATTCCATAGTTTTTCAGCTATTTACGAGTATATGCTAAGAAAGATAATTATCTTTATATGCATATTAAGTATAACTACGAGTAGGAATATTTATTCATATGCAGGATATTTATAAACTTCCTAAACATTACCTAAGTTTCATATGAACTTATCATTGACATTTAGATTCAGCAAAAATTTTTTTATTTTACAATTTTTGTTGTATTGTTATCTTGTTTTCCTTCAGTAGGTATTTAATTGAATTTATACATTCATTTACATACATAAGATATAAATGTACTAAGTAGTATATGTTGTTATAAGATAAATATTCTTATCACATGGTTCCTGCTGTGGTAACTAAGGTAACGAAATATCGCATGATTATTAGATATACCTACTTGGATGCAGTTTAGTAGGTAAAACAGCCTATTTCATTATTGATGAACTCGAGAAATATTAATGATGGAATCGTTAATCACAGTTTATTTTTCGCGATCCGTTTATACATAGTTCATTTTATAATTTTTATAGACCGAGTTATAACTAATTATATTTCAATTTTGAATTTAAAACGCACGTAACAAGTCAGAGGTGCGCGTCAGGATTTGAACTCAGAATCCCTGGAGTCAGAAGTTGAATTATAAACCACCACTACGCTATCACAGCATTTTATTACTTACTGCTTGACCATCCATAACGTTTACCTACGAGATTACGTAGGTATCTAAGGTCGTTGCCCTGAATAGCACAACTGAGCCACTTCCGCACCGATATCCCCAACAGCTAAGGGCTCCACCGCCATTATATTACGCTATTTAAACGTTTTGCGAAAAGCAAACAAATTCATGATCAAAGTTTGAAAGATAAATTATTAGGACGGTACCTACTACAGGAGTTTGGGCACAAACGATCTGTAATAGGTCGACGTGCCTCGAGCCGCAGTGCTCAGCCTTCAACCTCAATAAATATATTGTACAGCAGTTATCCATAGATAAAACAATTATGAAGTCGCGGATTTTTTTCAGAACTTTTCGAAATTTACACTGATAAACAATAGGTATTTTCATACAAGATATGTTATTGAGGCATTGCAAGTAGGTACCTACTTACCTACCTACCTACACCGTGTAAGCTCTCAAGAGACACGACCTCTTTCGTCTTAGTTGGTAAATATCTATTAACTAGCTTACTACAGGTAACCGTCTCTTCTTAGCTATACCTTCCTATATCAAGGACAAGGAGGAGGAAACTTGGAGTTTTATTTTTGAAATACAAGAATTAATTCGAACACAATCGACAATCTGTAAAATTTGTCTCGAGGATGTTTCGATAAATTTAATAAATTACCATTAATGTAATGATCTAAATAAACATCTTAAAACATTCATTTATAATACTTTAAAAAAATGTTTTTGGCTGTTAAAAAGAATTTCAACGCCAATAAATCTTGATTTAATAGTGTTAGTGTATAATTATTTTGTCTATGGTACAACGCGTCTTGGTTGGAAACTTGGAATGGCATTGTAGTATCACAATTTTTAAACACATTAGAATAAAGTTATTTAATTACAGCAGTTACTCTATTATCGTATCTTCTAGAAACCATGTCGTCTGATAACATCGATAAGTTATATCAAAATTACGGAATTTTAGCAGAAGCAAAGGATGATATTTCTAAGGTAACCTAACAATTATTATATTATTTGCTTCCTCCGCCGTATTTTTACAGTTTTTAATGTTGTATAACATTTTTAGCATGAGAAAGAATATCAAGAAATATTAGCTGCGGTTAAAGGATCTGATAAAGAAAAACGGTTGGCGTCCCAATTCATTGCAAAATTCTTCAACAGTTTCCCCAATTTGGCGGAACAAGCTATTGAGGCACAGTTTGATCTATGCGAGGATGATGATGTTGCCGTAAGTAAATGGTATAATTAATGGTTAAGGATTTTAGATGTTATTTTAGTTTCAGCAGACTCATGGTCTTTTACTAAGTATTACTTACTAACCTTACTTGTTTCCACTGTCATTGAAAGAATTTTCAGTTACTTTTAAATCATCACCATGTCCACCTTTCAGATCCGTAAACAGGCTATTAAAGAATTGCCCGTTATGTGCAAAACTAATAAGGAACACACTCAGAGAATTGCCGATATTTTAGCACAACTTCTTCAATCAGAGGACTCTACCGAAATTAATGTAGTAACCAACTCACTTCTCACTATTATTAAGATAGATCCAAAAGGAGCTCTTGCAGGTGTTTTTTCTCAAATACACCAAAGCACTGATAATGAAGCTACAAATGAGATTGTCAGAGAAAGATGTATAAAGTTTCTGGCAACCAAAGTTAAGCAACTTGGTAGGGAAGTTATTAACAAAGAAGCTGAAGATTTGATTATTTCTGAATGCAAGAAAATATTAGAGGTAATAAGAAATATTTTAGTTCTTTGATAAATAACGTTTGCAAAAGTTTAGATCTCAATCTCTTAAAACATTATATAAAAATATAGTCATTGAAGAGTATACGCAATTAGTGGATTATGTTAGGCCCTAGTAAGTTAATTGAAATGCTCGCTGGTGCATTTATGAATAATTTAATATCAACTATTTCAGTGATTCTCAACCTTTTTTTTGTTGCGGCACATATTTAACGATTTCAAAATTTGGCAGCACACAAAGAAAAAGATTCAAACTATTTACTTACTACAACACACTGCATAAATAGTTTATGACAAAAATTTTAAATATACCAAATAAACTAATATATACTACAATAATAACTAAATGTTTATTAAGGGGTTAATTACAAGCTAATAATGCTAATAATATTAACGTTATTACAAATTTGCAAATTTTGGCGGCACATTTTTGAAATTTGGCGGTACACAAAAGTGCCGCGGCACAGTGGTAGAGAATCACTGAACTATCTAGTGAATTACAGTTCTTATACATACATTTGTAGATTACAAACTTTGTAAAGTTGTAAAGTTTGATAAACCTAAGTGTGTTGTATATGTCAGTTCTATTACTGTCTATTAATAGGTGCCACTGTTAAAAATTTTACTCATGACTACTTCAACAGAACATTCTTCAAACTTCCTGTTTGAAACTCTAAATTAAGCTAACTTAGTTCTTCATCAATTTACACTGTAGTAGCATGATAGGAAAGCTGCCAACTCTTCAGAATTATAACTACTTGTTTTTATATTTGAAGGATGTAGTAGCTGAAGAATTTGAGCACATAATGGAGCTGCTAACATGGTCCCGGCTCGGCAAGCTGCCTGCTGGAAAAAAAGAACTGGTACAACTTGTAGCGGCATTGGCCTTTACTCCTGATGATTGGCATCCAGAGGACCCTGAATATGTGGATCGTATTATCCAGTGCTCACAACATGTATTGCCATTATTTTCTGTAAGTGTTTGTAATTCTTATGCATATTTATGTATTAAATGAATCCTTTTAGTTATTATGAACTAAAATAAGAATATATTCATATTGTGAAGGTGCCTTAGGAAAATACGTTTTTGTTTTGAGTTTTTGGTTGTTTTGAATTTAAAAACTTAAAAAAAACCTCTAATAAAATACTCATGCTCTCATTGTTATCGGCCTACCTTATCAGTGACTTGGTGTGATGGTATAATAATAATATAATTTATTTCTTATGGAAACAGGCACAAGTGGACTCGAGCCAATTTGTCAATTTCTTCTGCGAGTATGTATTAAAACGTTGGGATGATATCGCCACAGCTGAAGGAGGAACTGATACAAAGCTGGAGTTATTGAAATTATTTGCAGAGCTTACAGAGTTTTCAGGAGATATTGAAAGCACTCAGGAAAAAATAAATACTGTTTATGATGTATTAATGGTGTGTATGTTTTTTATATTCATATTTGAATCTATATACTTTTAACAACAATTACATGACAATTATACAATGGAATTATTCATTACATCATTTTTACTTTGGCGTTGGATTATCCTAGCCAATCAAAATATATTGCAATAACAATCTCTTGACAATAGGTGTGGTCATTGTACCTTGGGCAAACCATACACATATTGTACCAAACAAACATTTTTTCTTCTCATTCTCAGAAGTTTATTAATCTAATAATAAATATTGATATACCAAGCATAGTACTTTTGTTTAACATTAACAACTAATAAAACACCAGTTTTTTTATGTAATAATTTTTTATTTTTTCCCATAGAAATATTTACCGGAAGCCTCATTAGACAGTGTAAATGAGTCTGCAGAAAAAAAGGAGAATATAGAAGAAAAAACACCAGAGAAGTGTTCAAAATCATCACCATCATTACAATTTTCACATGTAGAATGTGCATTATTCTCTCTGCACTCTCTCTGCCGGAAAGCACCAGATGCTCTTAGTGCTGATGCAGCACGACTCAAGGCTCTTCGCTTACGGCTACAGTATACAGCTCGACTTACTCAAGGTTATATAAAGAAATTAAAAGAAGTCACAAAGGTATGCATCACACTTATTTATTTATATGATTACTGCAATCATTGTCATTCATTCATTTGATTTCATTAATTTAACAAATAGAGATTGAAAATTTCATTAATAATTAATGTTTCAGAGTGAAAAGGCTGACGATAATTCTGAAGATAGCAAATTGAAAATTGTGGCGTTAAAAACAACTTCTAATATCAACAGTCTTATTCGAGATATATTTCGTACACCTCCCAGCTTCAAGAGTAAAGTGCAATTATCATTTCAAACCAAAACTAAAGAAAAGGAAGTAAGTGTAATAATATATAGTAATATGCTAAGAACAACAGATGAAGCTATATAACATAAGGCATTTTGTTTATATTAAAAAAATATATTTATTATTCTTTTATCTCAGGAAAGGGAACCAGTTAGTGCAGATGAGGCAGAAAAACAATCCCCAGGACAAAAAAGGCATCGACCTATTACTTTTGATAATGGGGACAAAAAAGCCACTGCTGAAAAACGATCACGTAGTGGCGACAGAAACCTGAAAATGTACACACCTCCCTCTGGAAAATACAGCTCTAGATTAAATAATGGGCGATTCTCTGAAGCAAGCTCAGGGCGAGGTAGAGGCGGATACGGCAGGCGCAACTTCCGTTATAGCGGTGCACCTTATAGAAGGCGGAGTAATTATTAATATTTTGACTTGACCCGCAATTAATTACAAGCAAGACTCGAAATTATTGACCGCCAGCAATGGTTGAAATGCACAATAGCAATTGTGCAGCACCAATTGAAGATAACTTGATAATTAAATCTACCTGAAAGATCAATTTCAAATCCCAAGTGAATTAGAATTTCAAGTTTTAACTATCAAAAATGATTGCAAAAATCGCAAACAATACAACCACTCCGTTACAATCTTTCGGTAGTTTGAAAGGATCATTTTGAGTTTTTTTTAGCGTTAAATGGGAATTTCGGAGAGCATCTGTAGCGGCGTCGTCTCATATTTTGAGGATTGGTTAGGTCGTCTCCTAGGTTTCTGAAGCTGAGTGAATTTTAAGTTGGGTATGTTTTATTTCAAAGCATTAGATGAACAGAGTGCTGACGATGCAAGATTATATTAAAGAAGATAACTCCATTTACGTAAGTAGGTTTATTTATATTATAGTTATGGAAGCAAAATAAATATTCGACAGCTTGTTAACTCCGTCTGTGACATCTATACATTAAATGCAAACGTAAGTACTATCTTATTTTTATTTTATATAGGTTGTATGCAGACTACTGGCAAGGAACAGCAAAAATTATATGTTGCATGGTATATACAGTAAGTATGTAGTGTAATGATATTAAATGTATTTTTTACTTTACAGACAATTTTCGCAAATTGCAGTTTGTTTGATTTTATTGTTTCAGAAACTCTGGGGGTTTCTTTGACATTACAAAGAAACACCACCGTGAGGATTCTATTTCAGAGGATGTATTTTACTTCATAAATTAATAAAACCATTAAAATACTTCAATAATGGCTTTTATTTAAACAAACAATTGTGAGAACATTAGCAATTTACCAATATATGTGTACATAATGTACATGTTATTATATGTTATATTGAAATGGAAGTGGAAGCAAGTGTGTGTGGGTGCATAGTATTCTTGTTTTGTTTATAACTTACTTTGGCATATTGAAGTTCTGTTTAAGATTCATAAAAAATATAATCTCTTAAAATTTATTATTGCATGAAATACAGAAATCATAGCTAAATATTAATCTAAAAGTACCTAGTTTTCATCTCATATTGTCGATAACATTACACATGATACGGTCAAGTTCATAACAAATATCAGCATTCGAATTGTCATTTGGGTTGCATTCGATTTGCTCAAGTATTTCTGCTGGTACTTTAAAATTGGTCTCTATTTCATTCTGGTCCGGCAAGCTCTGCAGAGCATTTTGTAAAATATCTTGCACCTTGTCCAAATGCTTTTGGAACCTGCAACACAAAGTACTCATTTTGATAAATTTACAGTTACTTTATTATTGACTCCTAATTATCAGTGGTTATATTTTCTACACTTAACTGGTATAAAATACCTATGAACTTTTCTAAATAAACATGCTTTTAAGCTTTATTGGCAACTGTTTTAGCATTATGCACTCAATAGATATGAATATACAATAGTTTATGTGCATACTTCACTTTGCATCCAAAGCATTGTTTATCAACCATTTTTATGTTGAAACCAATGAAAATTATTAAATAAAAAGCTTTGCGACTCGGCAAAAGCCTATAATAATTTTTTTTTAGCCTTATATGATATTCGTTTGCGCTAATCTCCGAAACCATTAAAACTATTTGAATGAAATTTCATAAGATCTATTGTTTCTAATCAACATTTTCTTGTAGGACAACACTTAGTTGGACAAACATCATGGTACGGGATTTTGACATATTTGACACATGATTATCATAACCATGGCAACACGTGGTCAGGTCTACTAGTCATAATATAATTTTATAATACTACAACAAAATAAATTCCAATAATAGATCAATCTTTGTATACAGGCCTACTTAGTTTTAGACCCCCATGATTTTTCAGAAGGCAAAGGTTACTAACACTAAATAAACAAATAATAGTTTACTATCTTACCGCATGGCAGTTTCTACTCGTTGACGTTTCTGTAATTCCATCATAACTCTCAAAGTCTCCCTAGCTTGATGTGGCCTGAACTCATTTAACAAATGATGAATATGAATAAATAATAAACTGAGATCTTCAACTTTTTCTGCTCTTTTTGATGAATCAGGACAATGTACTAATAAATCTAACAAATCCAAGAAATTAACCAATAGCGAGTGATTTAATTTTTTTAACTCCCTTCTTCGTTCAAAGTGCATAGGATATAATCTCCGAAATCCCTGAAAATAACTTCATTGTTATTATCAATGCTGAAGAGCGTTAAATGTTGTTTGCTAAGAGGTTAATTCCATAAAATTGCTAAAATACTGCTGGTCCTTTGCTCTTTGTTTAGACAGATGTCCTTTTTTTTCATTTCTCCTTGAAATTATTTAAGAAATAAAATGTATCAGGTAACATTTAATATCAATTAAATTACTTCTGTTACTACTGTTCTAAAAATTCAACATGTAGACATTATCAGTGTCATAAGAATTAATAATTCAATATATTATGTTACTGCTACTGCTACTATTGTTCATTAAATAACCTTAAAAATTACTGCCTTTAGAATAATAACCCTAAATCACAAGTGTGTAGTGATTTGAATAAGCAGTAAATGTGTTTTTAAATTTGAAAAAGAATCTTATTCCATATTTTTGGCTGTTTTTATCAGTATAAGTATATAGTAGAAACACCTTATTCACAGGGGATATATTCCATGGTTGCAAAACAAAAGGACTAGATATGTTAAAATAAAATCAATTATTGAAAATTGAGCAATGAAAATCAATTGTTATTGGCAACGTCCTGCAAGAACTTAATGGATTTAATAATATTTTCTTACATTGCTACTTTCCAATTTAGATTGATATTTAGCTGTAGCATTCATAATTTTTCTTTACAATAAAGCTTCTATTGATAAGTTAATCAATGTTCATTAAAAAATCACAAAATTCATTTAAAATGGTGGAGGTGGAATGTAACAATGACCATTAGGTATAGTAACAGTAAGATTTGAATTAGGTTGACATTAGTTCATTTAATTACATTTTCTATTAAAAACGGCTAGATACTTGCCAACAGCAGTCAAATGATATTGATGTGTTAATAAACAACACCTAATACATCTGTGTTTATCAATTACATCAGCCAATAAAAGTATTTTTGCCACTAATATAGGAATTAATATCATATTCATTACTAGCGGCCCGCCCCGGCTTCACATAGGTATATAACAGTATTTCTCCACTATTTATGGATGTAGGAGCTTAAAAATGAAGTAACTTCTCCCGTTTTCCCAACCTTTCCCTTCACTACTCTGCGCCTATTGATTGTAGTGTGATGAAAAGTATACTATACCCAGCTCAGGAGTATGAAAAATAATTGTACCAAGTTCCGTTAAAATCCGTCAAGTAGTTTTTGTTTCTATAACAGTTATACAGACAGACAGAATTGACCTCTCTACAGATTTATTATAAGTATAGAAGATATACATGTGTGGTTGTTCTTAAAATGCTTGTGCAAAATATGATGATGATTATTATGGTAACTAGTCATTATTCGGTACAGGCAGTGTTTTCTTCACATAATGTCGATACAGAATACTTCCATTGTTCTGCTAAATTGTCTGTTATTTTTCTTTTAAATCTTACCTGACTTTCCAAAGACCTGATTATTGTATCATCAGCATTAAATGGATGTCCAAACATTGAGTACGAGTCGTGTATTGGACGAGGCGGTAACGGAGCTTTGTTTCTTCGTACATTTTCATCTGTATAAAAATTTATGTATTGCATCGGTGGTAACGGCAGTGAACTAACTTGGGCTGTTTCTGAAGACATTTTCATATGTGACTTTGATTATATGTGCAGATTTACTTAAACAATAAAAATCCACTACTTCGATATATTTTCCAACAGTAATGTCAAAAAAGAACGAAGCGTCTACAATGTATTATTTTAATCATTGGAATTGGAATGTCAACGTAGTTGAACGTAGGAATGCTCGATGAACATCGATGTTCGATGATTATCGATGTTGAGAGCAAAAACATCGATGTTGCAATACGAAAAACATCGTAACATCGATGTTAACAGAATCGATCATCGATGTTAACGCGCGGCCTCACACACGACCAAATGAAACTTATGAAACAAATTATGTCTTCTATGAACGCATCCACAAATCAGTTTATTAAAATTTTTCTTTATCAAAATTACTTTTCCTTCAGTAAATTGATAAAAAATATTGGAATATGTATTTGTTCCTTTTTTCATAAATTTGTAACGATTTCACTGTGTTTTCAATTATTATTACAAAAATCATCGATGTTCGGTTTTCGATAATTATCGAACATTGATATTGGGCTTTTGATTACGATATCGATGTCGACATCGATGTTTTTTCAATATCGATCATGCCTAGTTGAACGTAGTAATGTAGTAATATTAATATTTCATACGGGTTTGACGTCAACATTGACATAGGGAAGAAAATATCGATATTTATTTGAAAAATATTCAATAGATTTCGTCAATGTTTTTTATTGCACTTATTATTGTAACACTTATTTGTCCGTTTAAAGTATAAATCAATTATAAATTATTATCCGTTTAATGTATAAATCAATTTTTTTCCACTATTTTAGTAGCCCTTTGCTGAACCTGGTCAACTCTCATAGTGAAATAGATTTAGGTCATAGTCTAGCACGCTGCCTAATTGCGGATTGCTAAACTTCACACACCGCAAAAAATATAATACACTTTGTAACAAATCTAAAGTGCGCAAGGTTCCTCGTGAAGTTTTTCTTCAGCGTTATATCAAACTGGCTGTTGCCAAACTGGCTGTGCCACAACGTTATGCCCGCGTAAATGCCGGCTCCGCTGGAATTCTACACATGTTGGACAATTTCCTCTATCTTCCAGTGAAAGTCCCATCAAGATCGCTTTAGCCGTTCCGGAGATTAGCCCAGAAAAACAGAGAGAAAGGGTGCGACGCGGACGCCGGCTAAGCATGTCATGAAAAAACCGCTAGCCCGCGGCGGTTATAATTTTTGGTTGCGTATTATTTTAAATCAATAATATATACTAATGTATTTTTCCTATTCGAATAGTGTAGAAGATAATAATTTTAGTGTTAAAACTGAACAGAAGAAAATAAACCCGAAAATAAGGTAATATTTTTAATTGAAATTTGGACATAAAAGTAGTTATATTGAGTTAACCATAAGAGATAGGTATATGCTATCGCGGATTTTCAGTAGTATTTTTATAGATCT
>DWGJ01004120.1:0-12151 GCA_018246895.1 Aspitha aspitha aspitha | reverse complement strand
ACATTTTTGGTGACATAGGGAAACAAAATACGCGGGAACTGCTGAGTGGATGAGTTCAGGGCATGTGGGATTTTGACACACTAAAATCCTCGCTTCTTGCGCATTGTACCGCCACAAAAATGGGTTATCATTACCGCAGTTCCAAATGAACAATGAAAGCCATACTTTGACCGCTCGCAACTGCTATGTTTAAGACTGCCTAAACACTGCCTAAGTAAGACTGCCTAAACACAGGAAGCCTCGGTTTAGATATGACCAATGACCAAACGAACCTAATCCTTCAGATATGTCGGTGATTGCCATAATGTTAGTATCGTGCTATTAATGAAATGCTCCAAAATGACTCGCGTAGCTATAATATTTCTTGAATTTACTGTTTTCTTGATTTCGTTGACTACAAAGCTTTAAAAGCGATTGACGGTTTCAGTTTTAAACACCTATTATTACGCAATATACTGCTGTATAAAAATTATAATTATTCATCAATTATAAACTGGTACTTCGAATGTTCCGGGAAACGCCTAAACATGTTAATTTCCATTTTCGCATATGAATATAATTTGTAGGTATTCCCACTGTACAGTTTTCACTTTTACACAGACTGTTATAATGTAATAGTTCCCCGCGTCATGGGTCATCGCGGTCGTTGTGAGCCCTATTATCTTATCCTTATTAAACCATAAAAAGTTTACTAATGTTTAATGATAGTAACGACGCCTATCTCCATAACATAGCAGGTGCAGAACAAACTCATAAAAGGGGATGAAAAGCGCCCAATTTGTAATTTTATTTAAAATCCTTTTTTACTTATCTAGTTACCTATACGTAACTACGTATTAGAATCATTATCACTCGCAACACGCTCACGATGGTCAGACTGGTTAGCGTTGTGAATAATAAATCATTTGTTATATTATGGAGTTTCATACAATAACAACAACATACTATGACTAAATCAACTAATTCCCACAATGACCACGCCCATTCATAAAAACAGCATGTCTCTGGTTACTTAACATACGTAACAATTACACACTTTCACTGCTGACTGAATATGATCTATAACCTCCAGTGATTCCAAATAAGCAGCCATCATCGTTGGATACGACTATCAATAACATTAGCTCAATTTGAACTGCCATTTGTTCATGTTACGAAAGTGTATTCTGACATTTAGACACGTGTCAATATCTAAACGGATAAACATCGAACAGATAACACTCGTTTAATTTATCAAGATGACTAAACAGTAACTGATGTCGAATTAATTGGACAAATTACACTATTATTTCTATGCTCGACATTTCTTTGCGTATGTCTGCGTTCATCATTCTCCTTAACAATGTACTTTCGTATTGTAATCTATTTCTTGCGAATACCTTTTCTATTTATTATTCATTATTTTGCACGTTTAATGCGAAGTTGATCGGTCTACGCAACGTGCTAAAATATACGTCTTAAAGTTAATCTCACAGTTGTTACTTATTTAATACACACAAAAACTTAATCTAAATTGACTGACAGATAACTCAATGGAGTAATTTATGCGGTCTTCCCGCATGCAACGCAAGGTTGCAGTCGCCCGGGGCAACTCGTAAACTTCTTAATTGGTTAACTATGTCTAGAAACACGCCCTTAGGCCTCTAATTAATTTAATCACCAACAGCCGACAACAACATACACACACGTCCGATGATTTAAACGAATACCCTGAGTAATGATTCAATAATCGATGTGAATACCGAATACACGATAATTCAAAAGAATTGTACAATTTTATAAGTTCAGTCAATTCGTTTCAAGAATTCATAAAGTAATTTCAATCGTACTGTTATTATCGCTAGTTTTCTAAGTTTTGAATAGCAGTGAACTACGTATTAAAAGCAAAAACATTAATAAATATAGCAGTTTTTTATTTATACGTATATAAAATTATTTACACGACGCAAAAACTGAACATTGTATAGTTATTTTTATGTTTATTGTCTTATTAGTTTATTACCTATTAGTTAGTTTATTATCATTTTTATTTGAAAAAACTGTAATCAATCGCAAGAAACTGTCCGTATACTTAATGATAAGAGAGAAATCGACTACAGGCTCGTTTAGAAAATGCGAAATAGTACCTAAGCGTTTCATCTGAGCCGCATTAATTTGTTATAGCCAATAAAACACTCACTTGTACAGTTAACGAGACTATTGCATAGGCATTACATAAAGCCTATTACAGTGTCAACGAACGCACTGAACTATACCACGGAGTGTGACAGACTTAACACCGCGTGGGCTGTGGATGTTTCACACTAGGAAGAGAGCGATTTACACTGCCATTACAAAAACCACACTACACTCGTAAAACTCACATCACCTTGGCGCAAGAGATCTTATATAATCACACCTATTTCCCATAGTGGTAGGCAGAGACTAAGGATTTCCATCCGTAACAGCTACTGACATCGTTTTAATATAACATCAGAAGAGAATATTCTCGAGTTAGTCTTCCGAAGCGGCTCTCCGAAGTATGTGATGGTTTTACTAGTGTAGCATAGCTCCAGTGATTAGCGACACTAACTGCTGAAGCATGGGGTTGTCGGTTCGATTCTCATCCAAGTTAAACACTGGTTTAGCGAGCACGAGTAATTTTCTTATATTGGATTGAAAAAATGGTGTACGAATTTCTAAATACATACTGTATATTGATTATACGTAGGTTAAGGGAAACTTTGCCTAATCTGGTGTCAGAGGATGTGTGTGACTTATCCTAAGATACTCGTATATTCATCGTTAATTCTATGAATAATTAACTTTTTATCTTTTAACATTCGTGCTAACGGGCATCCAGGCAGCCGGACGGTAACTTGTCACTAAAGGTCGCAGACATTTACGTCCATTCGCCAATCGACGACCTTTGGAGTTGAACTAGATAGCAAGTTAAGTCACGTTTCTTATGCAAAATGTACTTAAAAATATAGATTAGAATACACCAATTGCATCCATACCTATACGACGGCACTTATGACCCGTTTTTACACGCTTAATGGATTCAGTTAGCGTTTAAGTTAAGTGCACCTTTGTAATCTTCTACGTTACAAAAAAAAATAAACATGAAGAATAACTGTTCTATATTTACTACTTTTACTACATATTTCTCCAACAGATGTCTTTTAACCGCCAACGGTCAATGGCGTGCTCGATTCTAATTGATAAGCGCGCAATTTATATAGCGGCTTCAATAAATTCCTAATACACCAGCCTGGAGGCAAAGGCGGTAACTGACGTATTTATGCTGTTAATGTTAGGCTTTACCACCGCAAGCGCAATAAATCACCACTTTTAATTACAAAACAACCCAGTACCCAGTGGCTTCGACACTTTTGATAGGTAGGATGTGAGTTGGGACACAGTACTTGATTGCTATCTATCTTTACTTAACCACGTTGCGATTAAAGTCGATTTTATATTACATAAATGGTGAGCGAGATTTCAATCTACTAAATAGTACTCATAATAACAGGGTTAATAAATCCCGCTATATACATGTAGTCTACACCTGCGCTAGCCCAATGTTATTAAACTCATTTCATCTCAGTCCGCAGATACGGGAATCCTTGAAATATTTACTGATTTATTTCTAAAATTGGTTGTATCTGTTTTACCATAAACTGTACAAACAACGTAAAGCAAGATAATCAATCACCAATCATCGTTAATCAACATGAGGCTTTTGCATTTAAAATTAAATAACATGTATCTGCCAAGTCTAGACAGCACGAACGGAAATCTTTACGTCTTAAGAGAAATTCCATTTACATGCAACACGAACAATAAATCAAGGTGTTATAAACGATTCCGTTAACTATTCATAGCTTTCTTTAAATTAGATTTTCATTGCAGATAGGAAATGACATCACCACATTAAAATACGTTCAAAATATTTATTATTTACAGTAAATAAACAGGAAATATATAAGAAAAAGTTATCATACCACATCTTGCCCAAACGGCCATAGAAATATTATGTCGACTAATGCAAAACTGACTTAAATTATTTTGTGATGTGGTTTTCCGGTTAAAACAATTATGTCAAAACGTATATCCGTACCTGCATTACAGTGACTAAGAGATCGATCAGCGATTTAATAACGTGAACAATGTGCCAATGAGGAAGTAAAAGTTGGATTAAATCAAGGTCGGACACCCTAACTTCGTGTCGAACTAATAAAAAGGAGGCACAACAATGGTAGCGACGATGCAAACATTGAGCAAAGATGGTGTTGAAAGTTAATAGAAACAACTCGATCGTATCGACAGAGTGTTCATTTAAGTGTAACGCTCTATAAAATGTACATCGAAATCGGTCAGAAACTGTAGCAGCGGCTAACGAGGAAGTAAAAGTCCTTGTTTAAGGATAGAGTACAAAAATCCCCTCCGGTACGGTTACAAAACAGTCGTGACAGCACTGACTCTGGTCGCCGCTGTGTACAGAGAATTTGCATTAATGCACCTGCTCTTAACCAAGCGCCAGACTTATCTAATAAACATATCACTTAGATACATTATTACCAGCTTCAGTGGTTTGTGAAATTAATCTACATCAAATACTTCGCGTTATTTACAGTAACACAAACATAATGCGAACCGAACTGTGGGTTCGCTAATTGTAATATACTGTGCTAATTTACTGTTCCCACAACAATTCTTTGTTACATAAAAATAAGTAGTTCAAAGTAATTTATTATTATCTAATGAATTTATTGTAGAGCCGAAGGAATTCTGATATAAAGTGAACTGTCTGATTTTCACGCTCTGCTTAGCGCACTTTTGTAAGCGACGCGAACTATACTACCATATAATTAATTATATCTGATGAAGTTGATAAAAAGAAACATAAAATTAATTTAAATTCATCAATACAACTGCACGTGCGCAACTACTACATCCTTGCTTAACAATTTATCGTATACGTTATGTATGCAAAATACTGACAGGTTCCTAACCGGATAGACATAGAGCAAGGAAGTATCCAATATCTCTATCCTTATTGATCTGACATGCTTCTTGTACACTCATCACTATCTTCATTGACACACTCCAGTTTCAGCCAGTATCTGACCTACATATTTTGTTATAATAGGAAATTTTGGTCTCCCTCGGATTTTATATCCCTAAACATTCGTATTATACAAGTATACTTGATTTGCCATTCTTTCATCACTTCTACATATCCGAACCGTTTGCCACTGTCACACCGATGCTCTACTAAACGCATTATTTATTTTTAATATTTCTTATTTGCAGAATCAATAAACCCAGCGGATGATCAATCAACGTCAGCATCATGGTGGCAAGCGGGCACAGCGACGCCATTCCGCGAGAATTCAGGGAGCAGCAACGTGTTCTCTTCCACTCATGGCTTAGTACAGACACATCCGACCGGCAACGATCCGTTCGGGTCATTCGCGGGAATAGGTAGCACGATTGGACCGTCTGCGAATCCATTTGCCCACACCAGCGGCAGCGGGCCGCTTAGTGGCAGCTTCCGAAGCAACAACCCTCTTCCACCATTAGCAAGGAACGCAAACGGAAGACCGTCACTAAAGCATCTGGACTTTACGAGCAGTGCCACCGCTGAGTTGAGAAGAAACCCGGCGCTGTCTGCCCCCGACGAGTGCGCGAGAGCTTGTAGAGAAAATGAACCACCAAGAATTTGTTACTACCATTTCACTCTTGAGTTCTACACGGTATTGGGAGCGTAAGTAATTATGTCTTTTTATATTATTTACCTTATATTTAGGTTAATTTTAACTTTTACCAACATCTTGATTCTTATCTATATAGATACAAGTTTAAGACAGTGTACATAACTCAGACAGATATTGTTAGTAAAACACAAGCTCAGTTTAAATTGGGATCAGATGGCTATGTGTGGCACAGTTCCGAGATGTATATTTTTTTATACAAAATACTTCGTCATTTTTAAATACCAAGTAGAATCATGCATTTTAATTAACACATTAACAGAAAATCTTAGGCTTCGCATAGAATACAGAGATATATTGTACAAGACATTAGTCTACATGCATTGCGGTAACATACTTGTGCTTAAATGAAAGTTACTAAGTGTTCAAGTTAATTGATATACCTATTTACATATAATTATAAAAAAGCAGAAATATATAGGAAATATTATACTTATAAGAAATCATGGTCTGATTTGCAATGGACCAACATTATGGTATGTAATGCTGCATGATTCAGTTTTTAGGTTCAAAAATTTACTCGTTCTATTTACGAGGACATTGCATGTAAAAAAACATCGGTTCGCCGGCCGACATTTACGCTTCGCATAATAATTTAACGGTTTGTTTCACACGGATAAGTCGTTTTTAGCACCCTTTCTACACGTAAAGTGATCCAAATTCCGTCGCCGCTGCGTGTAATTGATAGGTGACGACAGATCTTATGCAAACATAGTCGTTTCGTGATATTTCGAGTTATGCGTCCAGGGAAGGGAAATAGTGGTGTAATCAAGTCCACTGATAAGAAAATGCACATTCAACTTAAATTATCGCTACTTAAGTCGATATATTTATATAGTTTCTTGATTGCAGGGCCTGCCAAGTTTGTACGCCAAACGCAACCAACGTTGTGTGGTCCCACTGTCAATGTGTGCTAGCCGATGGAGTCGAAAGAGGTATCCTCACAGCTAACAGAATGTTACCCGGGCCCTCCATTCAAGTGTGTGAAAATGACAAGGTAGTGGTGGATGTCGAGAATCATATGGAGGGTATGGAAGTCACCATTCACTGGCACGGAATTTGGCAGCGCGGATCACAATACTACGACGGTGTACCATTCGTCACCCAATGTCCCATCCAACAAGGCAACACTTTCAGGCAAGATTTCAATTTTTTTTAACTCCCGATGTTTCTACTTGCAATCAAGTAATTTCTAATTCAGTTTTATTATCTAACTTTATATTCTTATAATGTAACCGCTAACTGTTACAGGTATCAATGGCAAGGTAACGCCGGTACTCACTTCTGGCACGCTCACACAGGTCTCCAGAAACTGGACGGATTATACGGCAGTATTGTCGTCAGACAGCCACCATCCAAGGATCCTAACAGTCATCTCTACGACTACGATTTAACAACACACGTCATGCTTATCAGTGATTGGTTACACGAGGACGCAGCTGAGAGGTATCCTGGGCGTCTTGCTGTGAACACCGGTCAGGATCCCGAATCCGTGCTGATCAACGGGAAAGGACAATTCAGAGACCCCAATACTGGCTTTATGACCAACACACCCCTAGAAGTATTTACTATCACACCTGGAAGACGATACAGATTCAGGATGATTAACGCCTTTGCATCGGTTTGCCCAGCGCAGGTCACGTTCGAGGGCCATAACTTAACGATCATTGCAACTGATGGAGAACCCGTTCAACCTGTTCAAGTAAACACCGTCATCTCGTTTTCAGGTAAGAATTAGGATAACCTACTCTTCGCCTAATATTCCACTACTGGCCAATGTTTAAAATACTAGCAGCATAGGTAAAACGGTCATTGGTGGTAATTCAATATAATCCTATTGGCAAGGATGCGTGCGTTTTCTTTCTATGAGGACACAAATTAAAAAATAAGTGACGCTTCCGTAAGAAATGCTCGCAAACGCAAATAAAGTTAAGCGTCGATGGGCGCGGTGCTTTGCAATTATTAGCATATCCGTTCATCAAAGCTATGGGAAAATAATAAACCTATGCCCTCTTCGTCGATGACTTCTCGGACGTTTCAAGCTCATTCAATATTTTCGCTAATAAGTACATAAATATATATAGCAGTGGAGAACTTTAGATCAATTTGCGATTTATGAAAATTCAACCAAATTATTTTGAATGGAATTTTTAAAACTTTGACATGCACGTAACACTAATCAAATATATTGCAATTAAAAACTCAACTAGTGTTATGCACGAATACCACAATAAACCACGCCACGCCTTTATGTCGTAATGTGTACCGTTAAGTAGTGCATCGACTGAAGCGAAGAAAATTGGATAATAAAAATGGATTGTTGCACACACTTCCTATGTTACAACGCTGGCTAATTATGTATGAAACGACGTATAAAATGGATAAATATCTATAAATAAATATGCTTTCGTTTTACATTTTAGGCGAACGATACGACTTTGTGATCGAAGCTAACAATGTGCCCGGTGCGTACTGGATTCAAGTCCGCGGGCTCGGAGAGTGCGGCATCAAGAGAACTCAGCAACTGGGAATCCTGCGATACGCCAGGGGTCCGTACCAACCGAACACACCTGCGCCGACCTACGATGTCGGAATACCCCAGGGAGTAGTAAGTTCACTCGTCACTATGTACATATATATTTACAGAATATTTATATGCGACATTTGTATAGGTATACAATTTGTATTGACACTTATTTTGTATACGTGGAAAATTGATGTAAGTACAAAATTTGTATCGGTACAAAATTAGTTGTGTTCCACAATGTGTATAGCTACAAAATTTGCATAAGTACAAAATTTGCGTAAGTACGAATTTGGTGTACATAGTAAATAAGAGTCATCTAAGCACATAAACGACTCGGCAGCTTTCCAACACTCCGCCGTGATTTTGTAAATATGCAAAAGGATATTGCCACTGTTTTAAAATGCAAATTCATTTATTTGGTAGTTCTATGAATAGCTTCCGTTATAGCGAACATAGATCTCGTGTCACGCGCCAACTTGTCGCACTTATAAATTGGCGGATATTGCAAACTGAATTCTTGGAGCTGGCATGACAACCTCGAATAACTTTTGCTACGTCGTTGACGATTGCTCAAACAAGCACCAGGACTCAACCGAAACCTACACTTTCATGACTTTAATTATAAATATTGTTTTATACAGAATTGTAACAAATATTAGTACTATTATAAAAGCAAACAATTTGTAAATAACCGTACACAGAACTGATGAAAGAATATTGTTGTATTTAGTGTTTATTTTTGAAAAGTAGTTGGTTTATCGTAGCACTGATAAAAAAGGAATACCGTTGTATTTTAAAGATTTAATACACTCGCCTTATCAACTTTACTATGAAAAAATATCACACTAGATTTTATGTACATTAGATTTGTTGCATTAAAGTTGATGAAGCGAAAGGAATAAAGGTACGCAACCGGTAATTATAAGTAGAATGATGAATTTATTACCGAATAACTTGCATTTGGTCTATTTGGTATACCAGTATAGTGAGTGCAAAGTATAGTAGAAAATGTAGTAGATTAGAATATGCACGTACGATTAGTAATTGCACGACCCTTTCTCCCCACTAACTATTCAGGTTATGAACCCATTGGATGCAAGATGTAATGTACAGCGAAACGATGCCATTTGCGTTAGCCAACTGAAAAATGCCAGACACATCGACCCAGCGCTCCTGCAAGAGAGACCCGATGTCAAGATCTTCTTGCCATTCCGTTTCTTCGTTTATAGGCCCGAGATGCTCTTCCAGCCCAACACTTACAACAGATACTTAGGTAACCATTTCTTCCTTTACGCTTTTATCGGTATACCGCTGAAAACATCCACAATTAACAACATCGATTTTCCACAGTGGCGCCACAAGGAGTTCACGTGATCAGTTTGATAGATGAAATTTCGTACATGGCCCCACCTACTCCACTAATCAGTCAGTTCGATGAAATCAATCCAGACCAATTCTGCAACGGTGACAACAGACCAGCTGACTGCGGACAAAACTGCATGTGCACACACAAGATAGACATACCACTCAACTCTGTCGTAGAAATATTGCTCGTAGACGAAGGTACGTCATATAGCCGATACTTATTACACGTCATGGCTCAAGCCACAACTGTTAGTCGCGCTAGCAATGTGTATCCACTAATCACCAATTTCACTTTCAGTTCAAATCGAGAATTTATCTCACCCGTTCCACATGCACGGATACGCGTTCAACGTTATCGGTATCGGTAGATCGCCCGACCAGAACGTGAAGAAGATCAACCTGAAACACGCTTTAGACCTTGACAGGAGAGGGCTTCTCGAGCGTCACCTCAAACAAGGGGACCTTCCTCCCTCGAAAGACACGATCGCTGTCCCCAACAACGGATACGTCATCTTCCGTTTCAGAGCCACTAACCCGGGCTTCTGGCTACTCCACTGTCACTTCTTATTCCACATCGTTATAGGAATGAACGTAGTGCTCCAAGTAGGCACTCAAGCCGACCTTCCCCCCGTGCCTCCCAATTTCCCCACGTGTGGGGACCACTTGCCCCCCATAAATTAGATCTGTTCCTAAAAACAATTGTCATTTTACATGCGTGCATAAATTGGTAGAGCAGTTGATTTAATAATGTTGACTAAGTGTAATTTTATGTTTGTTTTGTGTGATGTGTCCGGCGGATTCGAAGTGCTCGACTCTGCCAAATGTGTTTCTTTGTATTCGAATGTTTTACTAGAGTTCATGTCGGTTTGTGATGATTTTATTTAATGGTGATACATGTTTCTTTGAACGGATTTCTGTATAAATATGCCATATCTGGTGATATACGCGGTTACACCTAGTGTGTCGCCTTAAATGTTTCATACTTTGAGGCTTATCGTACAACGTAAAAATGTATTTTTCGCCTATTTTTGTCTTGTACTGTGAATGCGTTTGTTCTGTAACTAACTACTTGCCATTATAATTTTTTTTCACCAATGATATTTATTTCGTGTATATATTGATTTCTTACGTGTTATAATATATATATTTAGTAATGTAAGATATATAGTACCCCTTTACTAACACTTCCATTGCATGCAAACAATCAGAATATTAGGAATTGTAAATAATCTGCAATACTTGTAAATACACGATCCACAATAAATTCGTATGAACAAAACAGGTTGCACGTCACCACAAACAAGATTGTTTCAAAATCGTGTCTGTTAATGTATGTAGAATTTAGGCCCATGATTACCTATGTTACCAGTCCCAGTTACCACTATACATAAGGGATAAGAATGAATGTCTATTTCCTACAAATATAACGCTTACCAAGGCATTGCATAAATAAATAATCTATTGGCAGTTCCTAGTCCATCAATGATTAAATATTTTTCTGCAATATATATTTTTAAATATACAAATCGCGTAATCGAAATACGAGCTACGCTGTATACGTGATAATCGTATTTATCCATATAATTGTAAGAAAATTGTACATTTTTTTTACCGATTAATATAATATATTAAAATATATTATGATTTTATTTCCCCCAGTATCTTCCAAATGGCGTATCAATAACAATTATTATTATTCACAAATTCCACAATCACCGTACAATCAAAGTGTAGTATAGAAAGTGTATATACATATTTATTGACTTGCACGAGTAGTGAATTGACGAACGTTGTTTACAAAAGCTCACCAAAATTGTATTTTACTCGGAAGTAAGGTCTGCAAGGCGCATGGCTGTATAACACGAGACAGTAAATCAGGTTGTATATTTGAAATATATTTTGCTTGTATATAAAAATCAATGCTGCTTACGTACTTTCCTTTGTGTTGTTTGTGTTAATGTCACGTTACATTTCATTTAGATTCTAAACCCACTGGACGCCATCTGCGATACGATAAGGAATGACGCGGTGTGTGTGAGCAACTTGAAGTCAGCGAAGGCCATAGACAAAGCGATATTGCAAGAACGTCCGGACGTGAAAATATTCCTTCCGTTCCGATTCCATTTCTACAAGCCCCAAGACCTGTTTAAAGAGAACACGTACAAAAATTTCTTAGGTGATTACAGTTTTTTAATATCACTTGTTAAAATCTTTTCTTATATGACTGGCCTTGTGGTTGAGTGGTTAGAGAAACTGACTGCAACACCGGAGGCCGCGGATTCGATTCCCACTCACAACAAACATTTGTGTGATGAGCACATTTGTTTGTTCTGTGTCTAGGCGTGAGAAAAATATCTATATAAGTACCATAACGTATGTATATATCTATGTCTATCAGCTGTCCGGTTACCATAACACAGGCAATAAATTGCCTAATTTGGGATCAGATAGCCGTGTGTGGAATTGGCCATAGTTATTTATTTGAAGTGAAAAATCTGTA
>DWGJ01004119.1:0-12157 GCA_018246895.1 Aspitha aspitha aspitha | reverse complement strand
TAGTAAATAACATGGTTCTCTTAATCAAAAAAAAAAAAAAAAAAAAAAAAAAAAAAAAAAAACAAAAAAAAAAGCCCTCTCTATTGCATTATAAATGTGAATTCTTATGTAATCATATAAACTTTCCATCTGAAAATCCCTACATGACGCATATTCTATGTATATTATTCGATAAAAAACTTACAAACGATCAGAACACAGAAGTTCCTACAGTAATGTAAGTATCTCTCAATTCATCGAAAATTGAAAAAAAAAATGAAAATACTGTTTTATTAGTAACGGTAAAAAATGGATATAAAAAATAAAAAAAAACAATGATTCCGGCCAGGATCGAACTGGCGACCTTCAGCGTGTAAAGCAGACGTGATAACCACTACACTACGGAACCCGATGGAACATCTCACGAATTTCTCCATTACATGTTTGTTAAACACCATTTTGATTGTAAAATATTTTTTGGTATGGTTAGGTTACATTTTTTCTAGCAACGAAAACCATAACATAACATAATACAATCGTTACCTCTGTTTTATTACCTCTGTTTACTTAGACGCAACCTTTTTTAAATACATTTAGATAAAACGCTTCAATTAATTGATAGAAACTAATAAATTATATAGTTTAATGTTTACATAATATGCTGGAATTTCTTTACGCCATTCTTTTGTGGGGTACTTAATATCCTCCATATCGGGGATCTTGGAAGAAATCTTTGACTACATGAAATGCAAGTAAAAAGCATACTGGTACAAATTATTGTTTTTCTCGGTATTGTACACACGGCCAATAGGTACGACAGACTGGGAGAAAAAAGACAAAACCTAAAAAACAGGTTGCACTCTCTTTAATTGAATAACAACGATGATATTAGGTCAAACAGTGGCCTAAGAATGAGTAAAACTAACACAGGTGATAGCGGGTCAAATTATATAAGATCATTCACACCTGCTTACATTTATCAAGGACTTTAGTAAACAAGTAAGTATACGACTCACAAGGATGTATGACAAGTATGTGTAACTAATCACATGACTTTACAAACGACGCATAATACGTGACAACATTCAAATAACACTCGCTATAACGGCGACGGTAAAATTCGGGGGGGAAATACACAAATTTTAAAGTTCTCCATATTGTTCTCTGAAGCGTATGAAGTCTACCGATCCGCACTTTGCCAGCGTGGTAAACAATAGAATTAAATTCTCATTATGCAAGCATACTTGAGTATAGCAGTGAAACAATGAAAACAAATCTAACAACATAGGTACCTACAAATCTGGAACTTTATTAATTCGTAAAAAATAAACACTAAATAATTCAACATGTTTTATGTAACTTCATAACCAATTTTGATTGTTCGATTCCAATCTTAGTTTCGCTGTAAACATAATGCAATATCAATTTATTATGAAAATCGGAAATGACTGCGCATTGTTGCGTAAATCAAGTCGTTACCAATTTCTAAGATGTGCAAACATTTCATTCACGGTTCAATAAATTCGTGTATCTATTCTACATTCGACTCAACCAAACACTGCTGCCGAACACAGTACTGTTCTAACGTTATTTTAACCGTGAAGACATAATTGGTTGAGAATGCAGTCAACGTTTATTACATTGCTTCGAAACTCGATATGCGCATTGTCACAAAGTTGTCAAAGGAAACAACATTCAAATGATATATCCGCATGCTATTTGAACCAGCAATGCGAAAATTATTATAATTGGTGATATCGTCAAAATATCAAGCCAATTCTCCGTTCCTTTCAACAAAGTGTGGATACATAGGAAATGTGATACGGACGTTTGGGAAGATCTTATCTAGAAATGCTCGCAACAGCAAATTTGAAATTGAATAAAATGAACGCAAAAACGTTTAGCGCGCTCGTACCGTTAATATTTCGGTCTAGCGGTTAAATTATGTGGGATGGAGATTTATATTTGCGGCAACACAATTTTATAATCATCTTAAAAACTTGTTTAATCCAATGTTTCTTTATATAAGGTGAATAATGACAACGAAATACAGGATATGAGTTTGTTTAGTGCTAACATAAATGTCTCGTTTATTACTTTTTTTTATAAATGGGATTCATAAATTTCGTATTTGATTTCTAGGGGTCCATGACTAAAAACTATTCTACTAAGAAAGATGCAAACGAATCCGATACGATTAACAACACGTTAATTTAAAAAAGAAATCTTGAGCGATTGCCATCGGCACTCCACGAAACCCGTGAGCGTCACCGAGAGCTTTTCATCGGTGCTGGACTCGTCAAAAAGCTGCCCGAGTTCAAGCGATAAACTTGCCAGACCAATAGTTTTACAACATAATTTTATCGATATTCAATGTACCTACACATTTCAAACATCAGACGTCGACGTTTAGTTGTCCGGATATACTCGTAATACGACAGACTTCCAGCGGACTTGCAATTCAAAAATATATCTCAAGGCGTCTCACGGCAGACGAACATGAAAATTGTCGCAACTTACAATGCACAATGGCATTATTTATCACGATACTTTGCTGAGTATTCGCACCACACGTTTTGTACGCCGTAAAAGGCAAAATATGGATTGATCTAATAATTCAGTCACACCTTAAATATTTGTCCAAATAAATGTTTTTATCCTTGGTATTTTCGACACTCGCAATCGTATCGCATCCGCCTCAGTTTCGTAGTAGGTACCTACGGCGAAAAAATAAGTGGATAATCCCGACCGGAAGTATCCAACGTACGGTCGTTGAGTTGGAATTAATTGTGTCGCAAACGTCGCAAATGATTTTCTGAATACGATTGGGATAAAAGAAATATATTACATCCTAATGATGAGAATATGGACTGACCTCGTACACTGGCTATTGACCGTGACTGGTGAACCGGAGATTCGGGGGCTGGGATGAAGCGATTGGTGTTAAAACGATTTGGGTGTGATGGGTGCGGATACCAGTCCACGTATTTATTAAAGACGACGATTATCTCATTCCTCGAGAGTTGCACCCCTTTTTAGGATCCCTTCATTTACCTAGCTTCGCTTAGCGGAGCGAGGTTTCTCTCCTATTGGCTCTTAACAAACACATTCCTCGCTACGCATCCTCGCACATCCCTGGTGGAAGCGCACCCTTATAGTTGACTTTCCGTTTTCCACTCTTTTCACACGAGAGAATAAATCATCTAGTATTAAAAATACGCATACGACTTGTCCGCAGTGCCCCCTTCACCCAGGGTATAATACATAAATTGCTTACGTTTATTAATAAAAAAAGATAATTTATAAACGTCCAATATAAACTTACACCGACTGCTATAAATATCAGAATTCACTCAACTTTGCCTATCCTTGTGAGGAAACAGGCGTAACTATATCCATATACATATAAATTACATCGTTCGATTTTAATTGTTTTCGTTAATTACGTTTAACGTGCGTAGATACACAACGGATTGTCATTGAAATCCAATTGTACTGTGACACATTGTTGCTATCGACCATTGTTGCTCCGAAACGTTGCGGTGATATTCGATTAATGTCCATTTATGTTATACTATTCGCTTGTCTCGTCTTCATAAATACATAGATAGATAGATAAATAGATAGATAGATAGATAGATACGAATAGAAGTGAAGTGTATCACTGTGATTTGGAAACGATGGCTTTGTTTGAAGCTCACGTGGCTATTTCACGTTACTCACATATCGAAAGTCGTTTAAACATTCACGAGTCTATCTCTTCGTTCGTTCGGTCTAATCTCCGAAACGGCTAAACAAATTTTGACCAGGGTTCTATTGACGAGTTGTAATAGTAAAACGAGTAACTTTGGACGCAATCGAAGGCCGAGACGATCAATCACGCTATCCAACAAGCTTTTGTTTATTTACAGAGATCAAACGCGAAGGAAGTTGTTCGAATAAGTTTCCCGAAGAAAGATAAGTTCTTCGTGTATAACGTAAGTTAGCACTATGGATGGAATTTTGTAAATTCCATCCCTGAGGGGCTGATAGTGATAGTATGTTGGTATGAAAATGGATCGGTTTGGAATTTTAGACTCTTGCGTTTTAGAAGGCGCTGGAGGTTAATAAATACATTGACACATTTATTGTTTTTTGGAAATTCAATTTCACAATACGCCAATTCAAATTCAATCTTTAATAGGACTGTAGGAATGGGAACATTAGTTCAGTTTTTACAAATGCAGGTTGTATTAATATCCGTGCTCTTGAGGACTAAGATAAACGCGTCTGGTATACATTTGGACCGGCATCCACACCCTTCAGACCGAAACACAAAATGCTTCACAAACAACTAATTCACGTTAGAAGTGAAAGATCTGACAAGAGTATTAAAAAAATTACATCCAGTGCCTATATAATACGATACGACAATTCCATCGGAAATATTCCCGCTGCAAAACATTTATTTTCCAATTAATTTATCGTTAAAATATTGAGCCGTCATGTTGAATTGATTCACGCGTTCATAATACCATTGGTTCGCCACTTAGCAAATTGCCGGATTATTCTCTTTCAATTACTCTGCCACTTAAAGCTTTATTGATTGAACATATCTTCTGATATTCGTGAAACAAACGATACATTTATTTTATTAAAAAACACGGTTAATCTTTTTAGAGCCTACAGCCGCATAAATTTCAAGTATAAGTATAATTGTTCCAACATGACCATGCGAGACGGTAGAAAAGTGATTTTTGCAACTCCTCTGTACGATCTTGGCATGTTCTTATATGAAGATAATATATATGAACTTTTTGTACTAATGAAAAAAATATGGGCCGAAATAGGACAGAAGCATGTACCAACATCACGGTGGTATATGATTAAAAAATGAATGTACGCTAATTAATTAAATTGTGCAAGTGAAAAATGAAAAGTGCCAGAGAACGCGTTAAAATCTCAAAGCGAAATTAAAAATTCACGTTTTTTTTACAGAAATATATCAACGTTAACTTTTCATTTATATTTATTCTATTAAATATATCATTATAGACAGTTTGGAGTACACTGGTTTGCAGATAAGTGTTCGGAATCAGGCCGGTTATATAATATAAACCTGACGAGTGCAATATTTATACATCACATTGTTTTAAACGTGCACTTTAGTATGGAAACCCAATTGAGTTACGGCGCTTGTCAATAAACGGCATTTAAGTGAAATGAAATGATCCACAGTTTATGTGAAATCCACAAACGACTGTGTCATTGCATGTCAACGATAGACAGGTGAATCCTGTCATTAATAGAGATTAGAGATCAAATCACAATATCGCTTGCGACTACCTACGGTACAAACTGCATTACACTGGAATATACGACTGAATTTTAATGTCAACCAGAATTGGGATATGAATAAGCAAGTTTTAGTCACAGTTGTCCCATAAGTTCGACAATAGGCGATAACATTATAATAATCCACAACCATTGTTTTCTAGAAGTATTTAGATACAGGTTGAATGACCATGTGTAAAATTATGCGTGTAAAACACAAACATATTTGAATTGTTTAAAACCCACTGTACTAATTAATGATTTTGTTAATTATATATCAATGTGACCTTGTTTTCTGTTTCAATGAATTGTAATAAATTGCATTACGATATTCGCCGCCAGGCCAGATTATCGCGTGCCTAGGAATATATATAGGCAAGGTACCTATATTTTTATAGTAATATCGTCGGGCAAAGTTTAACACTGATTTATATTTTATGAATTATTTCACTATTCCAGTACCGACTCATAAGATGTTTATTTAATTATTATTATTTAAAAATACATCTCTCGTTTCTAAGTAATCGTTACGACTATCATAAATACAAGCTAAATACTTACTGATTCTTACGTCAAAACAACTTAAGAGATTTGCTTGAAATTGTGATATAAGTTAAATGTCATCATTAAAGGAAGACAATAAAAGATGAAAAATTGTGTATAGGTTAATGCTCAAATCAAGCCGCGTATAACATCTATTAAATAGGTAACAAATTACAGACGGCGTATTAACGTACCTATTAATTTGTATCAATATTTTTTTTGCTGTTCGATATTTAATTATTTCTTGCTCGAAATCTTGCTAAAAAAAGTGGTCGATCTTACTTCGTAGGTACTCATAACAGATATTTGAACATTGTGATTAACATACACACAATGCTGCTGGGAAATTATGAAAACCTACCTGATAAAATACCTACCTACCTACCTAATAACAGTAGTTCGAAAATAATACAGTACGAAAATATAAAAAAAGGTAGTGAAGTTGAAGAAGAAAACTTGACAAAAATGTTATGATATCCCACTAGAAATATAAATGTGAAAGAAGGCCAAATTCGTAACAAAAAGCTTACAATAATAAATAAATGAAAAGTGCTTCCTTAATAAATGAAAAGTGAGTTCTAACTAGATAACAAGTTCTTTTAAGTTTCCTTATAATGCTCTTGCCATACATCAGCACTGAATCGCTTTAAAAGTTTATTATGTTTTTTTTCAACTCATTGCAGCGAATACCGATTAATCTCACTCTCCTACAATACCAAAACCCGACTTAGAAAACTATTCACACAATATAAACTATTCGAAGACCTATTTAAAGGACTGTTTATTTTGCTGAAAAAATTGCAAAAAAGCGACGTTTCATCTCCAGCTGTAGATAAAGAGCTGCATTCCGGGATTTTATTTTATTTTTATTTTATTATGCCAGGGATGCCAGGAGTTCAGTGGCAAAAAAAAATTCCAAACTTCATTTAGAATATTTTGAAATTGGCTCACAACTTCATAATTCATCTTTCGCCAGTTTTCTTCACCAAGTCTCGTCGACTTTGACAAATTCACTGACGGCCTGATAGGGATTACGGACGGAGTGATATCAGCACACGGACAAATTCAACGCAAAGACGACTCAAAGTACTGAAACGTGGCGCTTCTATCCGAAAACGCGACGTTAGTAAAGAGCAGAGAAACAAACTTGGACGCCTCTACAATCGCATACGGTTCATGTTCAGTTTGAGAAAATCAGAAACATACTCGTATTTCAGAATTTGTCTCCAGTTAAATTAGAAGTCTCTACCCGCACCTCTCTAATCCTCATCAATAATGAAGGATGGAATTATTTGATACATGGAACTAATCGCACTGTATTTCGATGAATTTATGTTATCTATTATTACTAGAAACCGATGCACTTTCCGTAGTATACGTATAAAAATAATAAAATTCAATTACAAGCTGCCCTCAGATTATAAGAACTGCATTAGTATACAAACCGAGGAACGTGAGCGTTCATAAATGCGCCTAATGCATTTGCGAGAGACGGACGCCGTTCGCCCGATCGAGAATCACGTTGTTGAATGATTTCGCATAACCTGCTTTGTACGTAGCGCTAAAGATATTTTAATTTTTGTAATTGGTTGTGTTTAGCACCAATTCCAGTTGACTCGACAGTGCGACGACGATTGATGATTGCAAATCGATTGCACACAAGGGATATTGGCTAGCTGATTGATTACATCACCACCTGAGGCTTAGAAAAATGTTGGAAAATTTCCCACTAGCGTTTACTTGTTATAAATTTACTAGTCGACCTGACCACGCGTTGCCGTGGTGATATGTTAAATTATATCATATTTCAAATGTGTCAAAATCCCGTAGCATGATGTCTCACTAAGTGGAGTCCTATAAGAAAATATTGATTTTGCAATAAAAAATGATATTATCAATTGAGAAAAAAAATCCTATCTTTTAAGTTGGACCAAACAATAGATATATACAAAACTTCATTGAAATCGGTTCAGTGGTTTCCGAGATTATCGGAAACGAACATCGTGACACGGGATTTTTATATATATAAGAGATTCTATCAATACAGACTTACCGTTACTAATCTGCTATCCGGCCCTAGCTAAAACCGCTTGTATCGCTATATACTCGTATGTAATATTACACTTCTAAATACAAAAACAAAACAAAATAAAACGCACCACGCTCGGTTGCCCTCTCCACTAACAGTTCATTGCATGCATAATAGAATGCGATAATAAATTGACTACGAAATCATTACGATAATATACCTACCGAATTTTTATATACGCCGTAAAAAAATCATATTTTATAAAAGTGCGTTGACATTCGTAAACGAAAGAAAAATTCACATCCGAAACGCCATTTAACAGTAAAAAAGTGAGAAACAAACTGACTAACAACCCTCAGAATGCAAACTGTCGGGATGAGCGGTGAGCATCGTTTACCGTACACAGCGAGGGCTAGAAAAGGACGTGGAAAAAAAAAGCTTGTACAAAAAGGTAGGACGCGCAAACGAAGGGTTAACAAGGCGTAGCGTAAGCGCAAACTTTAAACTTTCGGACGCAATCACGCAAACAAATAACTTTTGTTTTATTGTACAATAGGTTTTTGCGATCGACTGCGAGCTCACCTGATGTCAATTGGGGTTCAGTCTAGTATTTGACACGTTTGCCTAGAAAGTACCTATTCGCTCGTGTCAGCTGACGAATACAAAGAGCAGCAATGGATTACGGATTTGCTTGTTTTCTTCTAATATGTATATAAAAATGAATGTTTGTCTGTAAGTCCTTTATAGAATCGTAAACTATGCATTGGATCATGTGATGATCTTTAGCAAAGTCGTTGTGCATGAACCCGCGAAGGTTTCTGAGTTGGTACGACCAATTTTCGACAGATGGCGCCACTGTCATTCCAATGAATTTATTTCAGTTGGTGGTGTGGCAACGCGCGCAGCGTACAGCTAGTATTTAATAAAACTCCACGTACACGAGGTGGTTTTTCGGAAAACGCTTTAATCCACGCGTTATGATCGCGTTGACGTTCATTTCGAGTACAGACGCCAACAAAGAGCTTAATATACACAGCACATCCTATGGTGGTTTTTTCAATAACTACGTATATTGTCTAGCAAAGTTAACGTTGCTTCGAATATAATGAAGAATTTTTATGAACCTTATTGTTCCGCTGGTCACGCTTTTCTCTAAGTCTCATAATAGGAATTTTTAAAGGCGTCGTGTACACGATATAATTAAATGTACTGCAGTATTTCTGTTGCATCGGTAAAGTTTTCATTAGCTTTGATGAAGCAGGAATTCCGAGCAAGAGACTGCAAACTAAGAGGATATAAAATTAAAGTCGACAATTATTTCTAGTAATTAGTCCTTTGACGGTGGAAAGTTGTACAAAGAAACAAACAACACTGTAATATAGTGTTTCTGTAGCACCGGAGTAATTTTCATTAGCTTTGATATAACACGCACTTCACCTCGGAGAGATAACAATTAACAAAAAGGGCATTTAATTAGCATTGACAATTGTTGCTCGTTAGACCTTTGACAGTGTAAATTGTTTATTGTGTATATAGAAATGTTTATTGTGTTATGTTTATTGTCTATATAGAAAGATTTTACAACTACAAAATGAATCCAAGTGACAGTATGGCTCAACATATTTCTACAGTTGAGAGCCTAGCACAACAGCTGAAAGACAGTGGCGAACAAATAAGTGATACCGCGATTATTACTAAAATAATCAGTACTCTACCATATAAATATCGTTCACTGCGGCAAGCCTGGATGTCATTGGACACGAGTCAGCAAACCATCCATAATCTAACTGCTCGATTGATGGATGAGGAAGCCAGTTTGACAACTGAGGAACAGAACGAAGTTGCCCTTGCAACGGCTCATGAAAAACAGAACATAGATAAAAAGTCTAATAATAATAAATCAAACTCTGGAACTGCACGCCACAGATTTATCTGTTATAATTGTAACAAGAGAGGACATTTCGCAAGAGATTGCCGTGCTAAGAAATCTGGTAAAACCCAAGAGCAGAGCAACATGTTGGCATTTAATGTTGAGGAAATTGCAAATGTCAGTGAGGGCTCCGGAGATGATGTGTGGTTGTTAGACAGTGGTGCATCTGTGCATATGACCTTCCGCAAAGACTTTTTCTCAAGTTTAGAAGAATATAAAGATAATAGTGTCAGACAAGTGAAATTAGGCAATCAACAGAACTTGAAAGTATGTGGTATCGGAACAGTGAAAATTAAAAAGTGCATAAAGGGACAGTGGGAGGAAAATATACTACGAGAAGTACTTTATGTGCCTGAGTTACGAAGAAACTTATTTTCTGAGGGTGCTATTATGAGATTAGGATATGTAATAATCAAGAAAGACACAAGTGCTTTAATATATAAAGACAATAAAATAGTACTCAGTGCAAACCAAAAATTAAATAATTTGTATGAAATGAACTTTAAAACAGTCATAAGTGCACATTGTAATACAATACATACTTCACAGAACAGTTTAAAAGTGTGGCATGAAAGACTTGGACATTTAAATGTGAAAGAAATCACAAAGATGTTTAAAAATGGATTGATTAAGTGTCAAGACTATAGTGATGAAAAGTTTGTATGTGAAACCTGTATGTATGGAAAACAAAGTCGTTTTCCATTCCATTCTTCAGCGAGGGGTGAGTTGGCTCCTGGAGATCTGATCTACAGCGATGTGTGTGGACCAATGAGTCAAGCGTCGATCCAAGGTAGGCGATATTTTGTTCTTTTCAAAGACGCTGCTTCTAGTTATCTTTGTGTATACTTCATGAAGCATAAAAGTGAAGTATTGGATCATTTCAAAGTATTTAATGCTATTGTGCAAAATAGATTTGGACATAATATACGAATACTACACACAGATAACGGGACAGAGTATGTCAATAATGAATTGAAAGAGTTTTTGAATAAAAATGGAATTACACATGAGTGTACCGCTCCATATACGCCTCAACAAAATGGGCGTGCTGAAAGAGAGCTACGTACAATTGTTGAAAGTGCTCGGTCAATGTTACATGGTCGTAATATGCCTCTAAATTTATGGGCTGAAGCTGTTGGATGTGCAGTGTATATTCTGAATAGAACAACTTCTAGTCAGACCCCGATTAAGTCTCCACACGAAATTTGGACTGGCGAGAAACCAAATTTATCACATTTGAAAATATTTGGTTCATGTGGTTATGTACATGTACCTGATCCCTGCAGGAAGAAATTAGAAAAGAAAAGTAATAAGATGATTTTAGTTGGCTATGAAAATGAGAACTACAGGATGTTTGACAGCAAAACTAAAAAGATTAAAGTGTCACGAGATGTAATTTTTGATGAGTTGCATGAGATAGCATTGCCCCAGAATACAGTTATCACAGATATTATAGAAATGGAATCTCAAAACAACAACTCTTCGAACGAGCTAGAAATACCAACTCCTGTTATGTCATCTACACCTAAAACACAGAGTGAAGAAAGCGATGACAGTTTAGTAAGTTGTAATGAAAATGATCCTACATATGAACCGTCTCAGATAATTCAGGAAAGTGATGAGCAGATTATGAATGTGAAAGAAAGACCTCGACGTAGAAATGTAGAATATCAAGCTAATTTCATAGAATGTCAAGTTCCCAAGACTTTTGAGGAAGCTATTACTTGTGCTGAGTCAAGCCAATGGAATGCAGCCATAAATGATGAGCTGACCGCACATGAAATAAATAAGACATGGACTATAGTTGATAGGTCAGATAAGAAACCAATAACATCAAAGTGGGTATTTAGAGTGAAGAAAAACAAAGAAGGTAAAATTGAAAGATATAAAGCCAGATTATGTGCCAGAGGTTTTAGTCAAGTGAAAGATATTGATTATACAGAGACTTACGCACCCACTACCAGATATGATTCTGTTAGAATATTATTGAGTTTATCCGTAAAATATAAATATGAGATCATACAGTTTGATATTAAAACAGCCTTTCTATATGGAGAGTTACAAGAAGAAATTTTCATGGAAGTACCAGAAGGAGTTGAGACAGAAAGAGACAAAGTGTGTAAACTGAATAAATCGTTATATGGTCTCAAACAGGCACCAAGGTGCTGGAACTTTAAATTTACAAGTTTCCTTAAGTCATTTGGTTTCAAACAGTTAGAGTCAGATTATTGTGTTTTCAGTGGTTGTTTAAATAATGAAAAGGTGCTCTTAATTTTGTATGTTGACGATGGTTTGATTTTTTCATCTAACAAGGAAACATTAAAATCTGTTGTAAATGCTCTTAAAGCTAACTTTGATATCAA
>DWGJ01004118.1:0-12159 GCA_018246895.1 Aspitha aspitha aspitha | reverse complement strand
ACAAACAAATGTGCTCATCACACAAATGTTTGTCCTGGGTGAGAATCGAACCCACGACCTCCGGTTTTGCAGTCAGGATCTCTAACCACTCGACCAAGAGGCCAGTCAAATTCATTATCGGATTGTTGTCAAAATTATTATATTCCTTCTTCTTCGTTTGGTCCCGTCTCTAGTTCCCTTATTTGCATTAGATGCTCATCACTTTTCTACGGCAAGTTGTTTTAATTCCATTTCAATATAAGCATATTAAGGCGCCTACATATGCATATAATGTGCATCTCCGCCGCATTCTCATCTAATATTGAATATTCATCTAATACCGAGTAAGCGTTAATACAATGAAAGTACTCTCCTCTATAGAATAACTTAAAAAATACCAGGAGAAATAACAATTTTACAGGCACAAAAAAATGAGAAATGATTTACGATAGACAACTCGCGCTCGCGTGCAACGTTCACATAAAGTTTACAGTTTTACGTCCAGAAATGATTTCTTCATGACATACATAAAATACATCGTTTTTCATTGCTAAATAATACCCATTAAGCCTATCAAAAAGCACGCGAAAGATTCAAAGACGTCAAAATGCATTTGCTATTACTTAAATTGTCATACTTAATTTAATATTGAACTAAATTGGAACTTATTTGAATACCATTATGAAAATGTTATTATTTTAATACTCTTTCGAAATACTCTCCTTAGTTATATATAACAATTACAAGTTAAAATTTACAAACTACAATTACTCCCAGTTGCAATTTAAAGTTCACAGTTGCAATATGTAAGTTACAATTTACAAAATACAATTACTCCCGGTTGCAATTTAAAGTTCACAGTTGCAATATGTAAGTTACAATTTACAAAATACAATTGCTCCCGGTTGCAATTTTTCGTTTAAAGTGTTTCATTTTTTAAGCTATTCTAAAATAGGTTAAAACATGCAACAGAGTATTTGTTTAAAACCTGCATAGGGAGTGAGATGCCAAGAGTTCCCCAATTTTATCTACATCACATTTCCAGTGCCATCTTAATCAATTATTCTGGTCGTTCCAAAATGTAGATTGAGACATATTGCACATGGTCACTTTGCTACTGTGAATGCAATAAATTCCGTAGATTTTGCCTTACACAAGTTATCTTTTTACAGTAAATTAGATTACATGAACATGCCCAGGAGTTATTTAAGCAAGAAATATTAAGCCATTTGATCTTAAAAGGTAACTATCGGTTTTCCCCGTTTGAATCATTGGGTGTTGTGACATTGACTATTGATAATATTCTTGTTGCATTTGCCCAAGAAAGCTAGCTAATCTTGCGAGCCAACAGTACTGTGGTTAAAGCAAGTAATGTAGAGCCTCACAGACATCAGCGGATTTCATAAGTTAGTTTATGCCATATAATTTCATGTCAACAAATTATCACAAACAATAATAAAGCAGTGATATCTTAGTAGTTTGAATGTGTCTCCCACTCTGTGACTTCTGAGTTCAAATTCAGCCACACAGCACTATATTTACTAAGTTAAATGTGTTTTATCAACTAAAATTTAAATATCACTCACTATACCATGAAGGAAAATATTGTGGGGAAGCCTGGACACCTTCGAGTAATTTATAATATACTATATATAATGTTTTCTGAAGCGAGTAAAATCTGCCAATATACACTTGGCCAGAGTGCTTAATAATGACCGTTGTCATTAAGAGAGACTGAAGTCCAGCAGTGGAACAACAAAAGGTAGAAGAACATTAAATATCAGTATCCATGTCACCTGCAGTTTGACATAATTGGAGGTCAACAGCTTGTTGTTAACTATAGTTATTGTTATATAACTTTAGTTTATCTCATCAGACAGTGACATCAAACAGTGAGTTTATCTCATCTGACAATGAGTTATATAGAGAGTAAGGAAAGACCTGTGCCCTACACTGAGTAAGAATGAGTTGAACTGTTCCAGAACGCTTGTATGTATACTATTAAGTACAAATATTTTTACTCTTAAAACTATAGTTACAGGTTCTTATATAAAGTCAATGTAGACAGGATATCCTAACTATTCCTGATACCCACATAATCCAGGCATAGCAATATTGTATATGTTGTAGTTTTAAGTGGGTATTGTATGAAAAGTAGGTTAATCTTTATTACACGTGTATGAATGTCTGTTTATCTTATAAGATGTCTATGCATCACATGATAAGACCTTGAAATATCAAAAAGAATAGCAAACTAAACTGATTAGGACTGAACTTATATTTTGTTTTCAGTGATCACATTTATAATGCTATATGTGTTATAAATGGATAACAAATATAATTTGAAATTGTACATGATTTTATAGATTTTAGTTAAATTGTTTGTACTTACTTAATTTATTTTCTCAGCCTACAGTAAAATTTTGGAGCCGATACAAAAAACATGACATAATGGTAAATCATTTGTTCCTTAATTAGACAGTTCACTTACCTTTTACAACACTCGGTTCAGTGAAACTTTGTAAAAATAAGTAAAAAACGAATAATAAACAAAACAACACACAAATCAATCACTCGCACAACACTAGCTGCCCCTGTTTCCCGACGCACTCTGTCCACAGAACAAAAATTTATCCCGGCTGACGGCCGCTGACGGTTTAGCTGTTTTGAGCTTTGTACATATCAGTTCATCATTCTCTCATTCATTCACCAAAGATTAAATGTACAGGAGACGCCTTCAAGAAATATTTTCATTAAATTCCTATTTTGATATTCCAATATTATCATTATTCAAAAATAAAAAGATGCACACTTAAAGAGGTACAAAATATTTTATACAGTGCTTAAAGTAACTGTGAGCTCATTATACATGAAAATTGAAATACGTGGAAAATAAAGACTTGTCTATGGATTGACTCAAATTTCTAGAATTGGCTATGTAAAATTTTTAAGTGTACTGATCTGAACCGTGTAAAATATAAAATTATATGCCTAGGTACTTTAATAGAAAAAACATTTTCCGTCAACAAGAAAATTCACGTTTTCTTATAATTATATGATTTATAGATAATAAGAAATGGTACCGATTATGTGAATGTAAATTCATATATAAGTTTATATAAAAATAAACTAAATATATTTGCATAACTATTCACGATTCAGTTTCTGGACAAATTACATGCATTTTTTCAAAAATCATGCAATGATGTGCTATGTGCTTAGTTATAATACATATTTTACGAACGTTTTGAGGTTGAATTTGAAATTAAGCTACTTATGAATTACCCAAAAATTGCTTTGATTAATTAGTATTATATTAAATTAATTAATTTAAGTCTACCGCCTATGATTACAAAAAGCAGTAAAACGAAGGCTATAATAATAATGAATTTCAATGTGTCAACGTTAGATAATTATTATTTATTACGACTAACGTTTCGTGTCATAACGTTGTAATGAAAATATTTGAATTGAGTGTAAAAACAAACTTTTAACATTTTTTTTTCATGATGGGTCTATTTTAACTTCGTGGTGTGTCAGTCTATATTTTATTCTACATCTGATATTAACATAACACAAATATTTCTAGCAATTTTGAATTTACTTTTAAATTTCGTTTGACGACTACGCATTAATGGACATTATAGTTGTAGTAAAGTTACAGCTTCAGTATTAGATAATTTAATTAATTAAAGTACTTGTTTTTAACGATTTAACATTTGATATAGAAAAATATTTTTATTGAAAACTGTGACATCTATTATCGAGTAGTTGAAAGTTATTATGTTTGGAGAATAGTGTCATCTCATAAGTAATAGCAGAATTAGTGCTACTAAACTCTTGTGCGTAACACAGATGGTGCTGTTGTTTATTCTTGGTAATCTGAGTTAACGTTTATGTACGATAGATGTCTCTAAAAGCCTTGTTTCTCAGTTTGATAAGCCAACAGTATTGACTGGATTGATGACTGTAATTTCCAAGAAACTTCAGTGGATTTTTTTAAACTAAAGATTGTTGTATGCGTCAACCCATACAGAAATAAATAAAGATATTTTTAGGTAATTTTATACATCAATCCCAAACTCTACCTAGTTTTGGGTAAATGTAATGGTAACCAAAAAAAAAATTATGATCAGCTAAGCATGGCCACGCCTTGATATACCCTTGACCTCATCCTTGACCTCTTCAGTTTTTTAATTAGAGAAAAATGAACAGGAAATAAGAGACAATAATACAAATAGGAGAGTGAAATCTTAACAAATAATATGACTAGGTTGAGATTAAGATCAACTAGGTACTATTAAAGTAAAAACTTCTGGTGTTTGAAACTAGGTGAAACGAATATAAAAAGAGAAAAGACAGTGTACCGCTTAAGTGACGCATGTTTCACGACGTTTAAGACAGCAAATAATAATAAACAATCGCTGTACTCTGTGCAAAACCAATATTGTAATAAATAAACCTTACATGTTCTACTCTTGATTCTATGGAATCGTTTCGTTCTCTCAAAGTTTATTTTCTATAGGTTTCCCTTCTGAAGCGGGTGAATAACTCAGCAACTTCCTACGAAAATGGGCGATGTCCTGTCCCTGGCATTGTTTTCAATTTACATTTAATTCATTATTATTATTACTAAAACAGTTGATTGATATTTAATATATCGCGCTGACTATATGCCGTAGAATTCTTTCTAAGGTATATAATCGCATGGAGAGCGGTTATTAAATATATTAATATGTACGTACTTAATATTCAGTATGTGACAAAATTTATTCACCCGTGAAGAAAATTAAATCGAGCGTGCGTAATTTACCATGACTTTTGCGTAAGCGTTTTGACGGGCGTGCTACACATTTATGTTATGTTGCGTTGCGTTCATCGAGCCGGAAAACTTACAATTAATATTAAAACATGCGCAATAAAATAAAGTCAAGCAGTCGGAAAGTATTCGCGTCACTCCGGCAGTGCTTTTGACGTGGCTATTGTTTTACAACGTTGATAAAACAGCTTATAGTCCAAACAAAATTCTGGCAAGTCTCCCCTCTAAATCGTGAGTGACTGAGACGGTAATACTTTATTTGGTTTATTGCAGATTTTGAAAATGTTTATCTGCGACCTAGGTGATGCAAATTATGAGAAAATCTAGTTGTTTTTTGTTACACACAAAATATTTTATACTGCGGCACATATGGATATGTCAGAAAAATATAGACTTCCCTTTAAATTGTTTCCTGAGAATATCTTTGGAGAATATAATGATGAATAAATTAAGGTTACAACGAAATAGTAGTAGGAAGGATAATAATACAGTCTAGTGAGTAAATATTGTTAAGAATTTAATTAAATTAATTCATTCTCTTACAATCTAAACATAAATTATTATAACTCGTTATATAAAACGTAAGTATTACTAGCTAATGTTTACTAGTTTACCGATCTTTTTTAAATAGACAGAAATATTCCTCACGTGCGAATTTGTCATAGCGACAATCTACATATGTAGATATATCTCGTGGAAAAGCTCATGTTTTCTTATCTAACCGTACTTCAGCGTCTAAACGGCTAGCGGACCGAGTGATCGCCAAGGACCAGTTCAATTCTCCATCATCCCATCCTCACGAAGCAATCAGCAGAGTGCACATGTTCGTATGTAAATACGGTGCCCGCTAGAGTAAGATTTCTAATGTAATTGACAGTGAAATAAGATTGTTTCGACCGCAATACAGTGTAGGGCAGCGGTTCTTAACCCTTTTATTGCCTGCTCCAAAGTACGAAAGCCAGCTTATACTTTTTACACAAACGAGTGTGTTTTTCAGATAATGTAAAACCAATTTGTGGTATAACCATATAGTTCTACCGAATTATACCGTAAAACCCGGATATATATTTATAATATCAAATGAATAACAAAAACGAGACATTCCTTGAAACCTATACTTTACACATTCTACACGCCACTGTTTTCAAAATTCACCAAATCGAACGCCATGGAGAAAGAAAACCTATGTAGTATTGAAAGTAGACTCATGTCTGACAATGGAACCATAACCTCTGTCTGATACCATAAAAGGGCTAAACAAGATGATGAAGCTTCAGAATATTAAATAACACATGTCAGGCACTTTGTTGTTTGAATTATCAAGAAGAGTAAAAGACTTTTAGAAACATTGAGTGCGCCCACTCTAATCTCCCTTACAATTTATGTATACAGTTCATTTGGTTTTGGGCGTTATGTTAATATCGATGATTATAAACAAATCCATCAGTTATTTTAGCTCGGTCACCAGTCTTCATTATAATGTAAACTTCTATTAAGGTTGTATATTATTTTTTCAAATATTTCTGTTTTGTACCGCCATTTTACAGCTATTACCTTACTATTAGTAACGTTACTGCCAGTTATTTCTACTTATAAATACTTGTGTGAAATACTTCCACAAGAAAAAAAGGTGAAGTACCGTTTATAGGAATGAAACAAACATAGTAAGTAGCATTCTAAGCGATTTTTAAGCTTTTACATAACCGAGAGAAGTGTAACAAGTAAACAATTAGACGTTTCATAAACATGACAGACAGGTCACGTGACCAGCCACTCAAGCGCGCATCACGTGCGATGCCCGAATATGTAATATAATACCTAATTCTAATTCGCGGTACCAATATACAAGTATACTTGGACTACATGTGTATAATGTATACACGTATGTCCAAAGTTCTGTTACTATTAAACAAACACAATCTTACTTCACGGTATAGCAACGTGTTTACGTCTAAAATTAATTATAACCAAGTTCGCTTGTAGTTACTTTTTTATTAATATTTCTTAGTTCATTCAATACTTGTCTTTACTGAGTAAGTACTGTGTATATCAGATGTTTCTGCGAGGTAGTAGGTAGACCAGTGTCGGTGATTCTCCCGAGATTTCGTAGAGCTCATCGTATTAGCAGATTGGATAGCCGTCAGCTATAAAATCGACGGCATGAAGCATTTTACATCACCCCATTGAACAACGCTTGCCTTATTTCAGTTAAATTTGCTCACACATGTGTACATCTTCTTAATATGAAAATAATTTTACATTCAAATATAATTGTAAAAATAGTGCAATGTGGATTTATATAAATGTTATTTATACTTACAGTTTGAGATTTATTTATTGCCTTATATATAACTAAAATTGTTAATTACCTTAATTAGTTACAACTTGCATCTATGGTTGCTCGATTTATTTTTAGTAAGGTCGACACAATCATCTAGCTTCCCATTGACTCCCTTTAAGTGCGATGAATAATATGCTGTGTATAATAAATGAACTGTAAACTGACGCATTTAAAATGATGTTGGGAATCAAGTGTCGTCATTAATTTACATTCCGTAGCTGCGCTACGCTACACTACGCTACACTACGCCGTAGACGAGACCAACCCCACTTACTTTATTACTTCAATGACTTGACATTTATTATCAGTTATGAAAATAAATTCTCTACGTAAAACAAAGGGAAAAAATGAATTAAAGCCAGTCGACCGCGAAACGTGTTTAATGTTGGGGGACTGTTTCACACCAACCCCGTTACTAATAGCGGATGAAAGGTTGTGACAAAATATTGCTAAACATCCTTTTGAACTCATTTCAGCAATACTTAGCATATTAGTTATGGCATGATAGACAATAGATTCTAGAATCGACTCAAGCAGAATATTTTTATAAGCATATATGTATTTTAGCAATCAATGTTGTATCCTTTTTTTGACATAAAATTTCTCTTGTTCCTACGGTACACTGGGGCTATTCAAAATGAGAGCCGTAAAAAGGAGTCACTTTTCTTTAAATATATTTATAGATTTTCCTAATATTAGCAAAATACCGAATACGCCTAGACATTGTAGTTTTGTGGTTATATTAAGAGAATAAAATATGCTTAAACTTTAAAGACACGTCCATTTCAAAACTGTAAAGAATAAAATGAAAACATTTTCGGTGCAATTTTACAGCGGTCAATAACAATGTTCGTGACCGCATCCTGTTTGTTGGGTTTAACACCTTGTAAATCTTGTCGTAAAAAATACAATGTTGGCGCGTTTCGGCGGCGCCTCTACATTCTTGCTACTGGGTGCTGGTTAAATTAACGAATCGTTTGTTGAGTAGGTTTATAAAAACTTAATAAGATCAATAACAATGATCATTTCATTATGGTATATATGTATTGTATGCTTCACACGTAATAATTAGTTAAGGAAAATTCGCAGTCTATCGCGCTACTATGTACGGGTTAGTTGACTACCTTGTTTTCGATTCTTTCAATATTTTCCTTCACTGCTATAGCATATGATATTTAGCTACAAAACCTACTTAATGTTCACCGATAAATTAGTATCCAGATCCAAACTGTACAAACATAATTTGGTCTACCGTCGCCTTATGTATTTATCATATTATTTCTTATGATGAATATATACACGTATATTGAGTTAAGTCGCCTCAAAAATACTTGCCATCACAATCTCCACTATAATTTAGTAGAACCTTAATACGAGCGACGACATTACCTTCTAAGTATGTTCTAAACTTGATGCCATCTTATATTACACGCTGTCATCTTTATTATGAGTATCGTAGTTAATGTACTGCCTACTTCCCGAGGCCTAGCTTAAATGACACACCATATGACACGAGCGCACCCTAACGACTGTAATGGTTATTATCTTCGTAACCATTTGACAAAACACTATGCAATCATTGATTTATTAAACCGAGGTACGTATTTATATGAAAGTTTCTGTAATTTCATTTAGTTTCCAATTCGCGAAATTTTTTTTCCGCATTTTTTTTATAATTACTTGTAGCTTATAATGATATTGGTGTATTTATATTTGTTTATTTTGTATTTACAAATAATATGTAGGGGCATGTTACGTCTTGATGTCTTCACTGTTACCCGTAAACAATTACAAATTAATGGTCCAAAATTGAGGGGTTTACGGAGGGTGCGATATCATTTGCCAAGTTCCCATAATTTCGTACGTGTTGGTAACATGTATAAGGCCTCGCATTGTTGTGGAATACGATCCTTTGATGATTGCCAATTCCGGATTTTTCACTTTGAATGCTTCTTTCAATTTCACATGTTGGAGTAAACGTTCAAGTTGATCGTTTGGTTTCTTAGAAAGAAATTTGTGTGTTACAAATCACTATTGTGATCTGTATTGGGAGAATAGCTTTTTCAGATCGGATGTAGCTTTGTATTTTATTGTGTACAGTCTTATTATTATTTTTATCCAAACAGTATATAATATATAATTTACAAGAGCCTTGAATAGGACTGTCGAAATGGGACTATATTGTAATAATATATTATTTATGTACCTACTACAAATACTTGATAAGTTTTCGAAGGAAATATAAATTTTATTTTACTATATTTACAGAGGAAAGAATTGGTTGTTTTTATCAATTCTGTTAATTCTAATAGGGGTTGAAGTGTTAATTCACTTTTTTCTGCTGTAACTTCACTTGATTTGATTATTATTACTATTATTTAATTTATTTATTTATTTTTAATTGCGGGCTAGGATGTACGAGTAGAACGCTTGCGTGAAAAGTTCCTTTTCACCGTTCTCTTGAACAGTGATATGAATATAAGAACGTTATGTGATATCCTGGTCGCTATTTAAAAGCTCGTTTTAAAGCCTAAAGGTCCGATTTACAACCAACCTTGAGATGAAGATTGAGCCGGTGCCCTAACAGTTTTTTTGTGTAGGTGTAAATCTCAAAGCGCATTTACGAGGTGATTGTGTGGCGCAATCGATAACAGGAAGCGATAAGATTTTATTTCTAATATAATGCATACAGATTTTTTCAATAATTTCACTAAAATTTGCTATGACATATTAAAAGAGAATGTTTTTTTTTCAAAATCGTACACAACGGATGTAAGTATTAGGACTATGACACGGACGGTGATTAAATGATTATCAAATCTATTAGATACTAGCATAGTTACTTAATAATTTTACAATATGTAGCATAATACAATATGTAATACAAATAAGTAACTACCTACCGACATAGCCAGTCAGGGTTTATAAATAGCTAATTATATATAAAATACTATCCCATCCTATACTATCGCTTTGTAAAACTTATGCGACCAAACATATTTGATTTTCGGCGTAATACAAACATATCGAAGAGCAAGTCAAACAAATTTTGGGCTAGTTGTAAGCGCGTTACTTCAAACAGATAAATATTTGAGGGACTCACTCATTTCGATCCAAATAATTTGACCAAAAAGTTGTCAGGCAAAACAGATTTATCGCGAGATATTAGAAATGGGCATTAATATAGACTATTTAATTAGAAATGTTCCGTCGCGTTTTGAATAGACTATCCGAAAAGTTTTTTCACATATATTTTTCAATCATTTTGTTTCCATCATTTCCTAGGATACCGCATTGGCTAAGTGCGGTGTGAACTTCACAAATAGGGAACATTATGGACAATTCTAAGATGTGTTGGTTTTCTTTGATATCCAATCATAATTTAGTGAAGCATTGAACACACGTAAATTTTATAAACTGAGAAGTACGGGTCACGATTAGGACCTCGAATACGCATACTGGGGGATTGAAATTTAAACTATGTATAAAATATAAAATAATATTAACACATTGATATTAACACATATCATTGACACATTGTATGAAATATTATCACAGTTGACGTCTTAGAAAATAATCATACTATGACCACGTATTTTTTAATATCATGTTTCGATAGAAATAACTGTCACTGCAGTAATATGTTAGCCACCGCTATACCTTATATTGCGACACTTCGGCCGACGCGTTACGCCCAGACCTGTGCCATAACAGCCATCAACAGTAAAACAACACTTTTAAGGGCTCGTGAAATTTTAACGTCCGCACGGTCAAGATTTAAGGGTACGCTCAACGTACGTGTATAGTTCATTTCCTTTCGCGAACGCTCACTTCGTATAACGATTATCTTTCTACTTATACACTGACATATAATATAATAGTAGTTTTTACGTGGAGCCTTCTTCCTGGGTCGAATATTAAAGTCGCAGCGCTACGCCTATAACTAACTCTAGTAATGATCTCCATTTTTTCTGTGGTAAGAATGGTGTTGACAAGAAGATCTTACTGCTAATTACTCGTACTTCTACATAGGATAGCTAGTAACTAGATAATTGAAAAATCCATTCGCCGATAATTTATCAGCTATTTCGAAATATAATTCGAAATATCAATCCGTTTGTTATTCGTATAGGTATACCCACTAACCTTGAGGCTGTTCCGTTAAAATAAATTTGATATACAGCCATCCAATAACCATATATTTTATTACATTACCTACATCCACCAGTCAACATGCACTGCTAATACGAATTACGTGACGTTATCGGTGGAGGATTTACTTAAAATTTTAATTTCAAGCCAAATAAAAATGGAGATCAATGCAAGTGTTATATTTATCATTGTCACTTGTATATTTCTTTCCCGAATGTCGGGTACGTAATATGTTTATTTTACGTTTACGTTAACCTTACGTTTTACCTTTGTTTCAATATTAAAATAACTTACATTAATTACCTTAATTTCAGTGGAATGCACAAACACATCAGAATCATTGTGAGTAAGTTGAGTTGTAGTAAGTAAATCTTTGAACAATGCAGTCATACTCCTAAATATTTTAGGAAATCTTCGCCAGATTTGAAAACAGTAAAATGGGCCAGTATTGGCCATGTTAATAGTAAGAAATATACATTACCGCCGGGGAACAAAACAAGGTAATATGTACTTTTAATATAGTATCGAAGAACCAAGCTATAGATATATGCTAAATAAGGCAGCTTTCGAATGCGCAATAACGACAAGGAACTAAAATTGTTAAAAGCATGAAAAGGTCACTTGCAGCAATTGTACAATATACATATACATGAATAATATGGTCGTTATTACATTCTGAAATAGAATAGGATTAAGGATACGTCTTTGTTAAAACGTTTTCAGGGGTTGGTACCTTGTAAGCACGGGAATTGTGTTGAAAATTTGCCACTAGCGTCCACATATTCAAATGGTGACCGCGCTTAGCATTGTAGGTACTAATCTATACTAATATTATAAAGCTGAAGAGTTTGTTTGGTTGAACGCGCTA
>DWGJ01004117.1:0-12159 GCA_018246895.1 Aspitha aspitha aspitha | reverse complement strand
GTGTTAGTAAATACCCTGCCAGAAGTCGGTCACAGATGCGTTGCTACTCTTGAGGACTAATGTGGTCGCCTCTGGTATACAAGTGGACCGGCAACCACACCCTTCGCACCGAAACACAGTTGAAACAAGTGCTTCACGGCAGAAATAGGTGTAGCGGCGGTACTTCTCCAGGCGAACCGCATACAGGTTCTACCACCTACAATACTAGTAGGTACTACAAATAATAAATAAGTAAGTAGGAATAATTTAGAATTATTCAAGAGAATAGTGAAAAGGCTATGTTTTGGGCAAGTGTGCTGCGCGCTGGCGAAAATATACCTCAGAAGACACCACTTTATATCATTTAAAACGATAAAAATGAAAATAAATAATGCAGAGTTACTAACATCCGTGTTTGTGATGTATAAATAATAGTAAGAGTATTTTATTCGAACCTCGTATTTTATCCAATTATTTGGTCACACTTTTCATTGTATGTATTTCATATGGTAGAAATCTTGTAAGTTTATGTATGGAGTCACGATTGAAAGTTAGGTACGTACCTAGGTACTGTTTCATTAACTTTTATATCTTCGAAGTACCTATTAACTGTTTCAACTTGAAAATTACGTATTTGAGAATAAAATCTCAAAGATGTACCGTTAATATGTAATATTTTATGCAAGCTAGTAAAAAGCATTGGATTCAAAGTATTTATTTAATTAATTTAACAAAATAATTATTTATAAATGCTTAATTATAAATAATATTGGGTAAGCACTATATCAATTTTGTAATTTAAAGCCTTTCTATTTCACTAACTTGAAGACAAAAATAAGACACAATAATTTCGAACTTATTCTGACTCAGTTTTAGATCAAAATAATCAATAAATGGCCATCAATGAACAAGCGTCGCTACCGATAAAAACAAAGATGTCATCCACCTAATCCATTAAAACGTAGGTACCTACGCTTTGAAAAAATAAAGAATTCAAGTAATCGAGTAAAAATATTTGAATCACTTACCGATAGTTACAATAACTATGGATACTTAAACCGTAGTTATCCATACCGTGACACTATCCACTTAGGCCTATTCGAGCACCACTGGTCATTGTAAAGATACGTAACGACAAAAATCGATCTCAATTCGTCACTCGGCGCATCCGATTAATTCTCCACGATCCCGGATCCCAGATTTGGTTGTTTACAGTTAAGTTAACGCGGTATCGTATTGTATTGTACAGATGTGTGAACTATACGTACATATGGACGTAGTCGTCGAGCGGCACGTCCGCGGGGTCGCGGAACAACACGCCCCGCAGCGGGTCGCCGTGCGTCCATTTAATTTCGACTACCTCGTCTTTCGGATTGATCATCGTAAGCTCGGCTCTACGGCGGCGACTCTCAAGGGGTTAGCGTAACGCGGCGCAACAGTCGCGCGAGCGAGCCCGTCCGCGGGCCGCGTCGTTGACCTCACATTCACATCGCATCGTCACTTGACCGCCGATCACAACATACCTGCACAAACAAACGTCACCGAACTATATCCTTCGACTGCGAGCGCCGCTCGAGCGCTCTCGAGACCTTCGGCCCACTCGACAAATCGGCGGGCGGAGGGCGCCCCCCTCCCGATCGATCGACGCACCTGTACGGCGACGGCGGGTTGTTCGCCAGCTCCAACTTGCGGTATTCCTCGATGGGCGACAGGATGTCGGTGACGGAGAAGGGCGTGGAGTGCTGAAGCTGCAGCTGGGAGAGGTTCTGCTGCAGCAGGGCCGACTTGGGCGACAGGCTCATCGCCAGCTCGGCAGCGCTCAGCTCCGGCAGCGCCTCCGCCGGACACGGCGAGTAGCCGCCGCCCTCCGCGGACATCCGACCGGTCGACACTCGACGCCACTCCACGGCTCAGCCTCTAGTGGCTCTCGGGGCGAGAGTGGCGCCCGGAGCCCCCGGCGGCCGGCGCGCGCTCTCCACGCGCCCCGCCCCCGGCGCGCGGCGCGGCCCTATGGCGGCGGCGCTGCGCTGCCATTGGCGGCGGCCGGCCCGGGGAGGCGGCCGGGCCCCCGGCGGGCGCGCTCCGCGGCTCGCCCGGGCTCCGCCGCCGCAGTGTGCCGCGCGCGTGGAGGGGACGGTCGCGCGGTGTCGTGAACGTTTTTGTACCTAATTATTGAGTTGCGTTTGCAAAATGTATACCTCGTGGACGCTGATTGAACTTTTGTTTCGTTCAACGGTCGCTCGCGGCGGGGTCGAGTTCGACACAACGTTATTGTAACGACTACTTTTGGATCGTGTTGGCTCAAGTCTACTATAGTAACTATTTTGTGTTGTGGGCAATTTGGGTACCTATAAGCTTTTGTTTACAACTCTTAATAAGCATAAGTACTTATTAACTATGTATCTTTACCTCACCAGAACCGAAGAACAAATATAACCGACTTTAAAGCCTTGTTGCGCGTTTTAGTTAAAAAAAAAAATACTCACCTAATACAAAGTTAGCTTTATTTAAAGAAGTGAACTGAGTTAAAATTCAGTGCTGTTTAAAAACTACGCAACAGTTAGTTAAACAGTGAACGTGAGATTGTTTGAGAATAACTGACCATAAAAGGTCATTGATTTAAGAAAGCACAAGTTTGTGTCTAGTAAATGACATCTATTATTTTTACTAGACCAATTTAATTCGACAGTGACCAATCTTCGGCATATTTCTGTCGCTTCACAAATAGATACAAATATAAAAATATAAATATATAAATTATTAAATACCTAAGAAAGTGGGTGCAATCTGTGCGGGATAATTGACAGATAGGTACAATTTTAACTAAGTGTGTTGTTCCTAGCAATCTATTGAACGCTATTAACCATCTGATTAGGTTTTAGCTCCAAACGCGCATTTGTGACTTCATCGCATTCAGATGTTAAGTTATCGCACTTTGGTTACCTATTCCTGATAAGTAAGCACCGAAGTCCCAAAGCTGAGGACGACATTCAAAAACTGTGGCCTACCAGCTAGGAGGCCTATAGTAGGTACGTATACTCAGGGGCAGATTTCCCTACCTATAGGAGGAGTACGCCGGGGCCTAAGGCAGCAAAATTTGGCGGGAAAATTTGGTCGTTTTTTTCTTGTAATCGCCTCTTCTATGAACCCACGCGCCTACATTTAAAACTCAAAAATGTGCCCATATAGCATCCCGCAAAGAAGCCGCGCATAGGGCAGGGCAGCAATCTTTCGTAGGCCCAGGGCAGCCAACGTATCAAATCCGCCCCTGCGTATGGAGTATACGCAGATTGCTGGAGTGAAAATTGCTGGAGAGTGGAGTGGTTACCTGTTGTCTTTGTCTGTCTTTGAATAGCACAGATGAGGTTTAACAATTGCTAGCTAAAGACCACTTGCCCACCAAAACCGACTGAGTACCTACTTACCCTGCTCCCTGAAAAGCTGATGAAAATTACCGGCTAGCAGTCACCCATTCAGGTGCGGACCGCCGTGACAAAATTTAAATATTTAAGCAGGTACAGATCGTTTTAACAATAACTTAGTTATGCTAGTTAGGTACATATCCTATATATTATTTTTTTGTGGAGGGATGGTTGCGACTTGCATTTTTCATATTTTTCCTATCACTCAACCTTTTCGTTTGTGTCATACTGGCCATCTTCGGCCCCTCGAGAAATTTCGAATTAAATCTTATTTCAAAGATAGTTCGACTTTTATTCTAAAATTTTTGCATGACAGTCTTCCGCAAACCTACCTATACGACTTCGGACGTTAGATACTCTTTAACACTTTTGCAATATTTTAATTTTCTGTAATAATTGTAAATATGTGTAAATAAATTGTGGTGATCAGAATTTAAAGGACATTCGATTTATACATCCCACATTTTCTTTGTCCATCTCTTATACATATATATAAAAATCCTGTGTCACGATGTTCGTTTGCGAAAATCTCCGAAACCACAGAACTATTTTCAATGATATTTTGTACATATCAATTATTTGATCCAACTTAAAAGATAGAATAGGTAGTTTTTATAAAATAAATAAATAATACATGTCAATTGTCAATAAATTTTTACATAAAATCTATTTCTGAACGCACGATATTTGTCATATAAAAGTATGATTTAACATGTGTAACCACGGCAACGCGCGGTCAGCTCCACTAGTAGGTATAGCTATATTTATTTAGTTTGTCCATCTGTTTGTCTATTACTCTACAGTCTACAACCGCGACAAGGTTACGAGCTACACAATATTTATCATACTTAGGTACCTAAGTTATTGTTACCTGTATAATTTACCTATAACTTAAGTAGGTAGGTAGTGTTTATAATAGAAGACAATGATTCAAACTTTATTAACAACTATTTAAAACTGTACATAGCTATCTACTTACTAGAAAAACAACACATCTAATTGTACTTAAGTATTTTTGAGACCCTCTCAAAATATCTCACAATCTGGCTTTTTACATCTAAAGATTTTAAAATGTTTTTTTTCTATACAAATGTTATAAAGCTGAAGAGTTTGTTTTGTTGAACGCGCTAATCTCAGGAACTGTTGCTTCGAATTGAAAAATAATTTTCGTGTTGAATAGTCCATTTATTGAGGAAGACTATAAGCTATATAACATCACGCTATGACTAATAGGAGTGGAGCAGCAAAGAAAAAGCGTTCCTTTATTCTGTCGCTTTCCGTGTAATTTTTATACATAGTGTAATGATAGCGTGACGTTCTTAGTTTTTTATAAATTGTTCTGCAATGAACGCGGGTGGAACCGTTGGGGACAGCTAGTTTTGTATATACATATATCTCTCAAACTGTCCGAGGGGCCGCTTGGTCGTAAGTGATCACCGGTGATATTAATGAAATCGTAGTTTCATTGATATTAATCAAGTTTCATTTAATTGTAGGTAGGTTTGTGTAGAGCACATTTGTTTGTTCTGTGTCTGGTCGTAATAAAAATATCTATATAAGTAATATATCGTATGTATGTTTATCAGCTGTCCGGTTACCATAATACAGGCATTCAATTGCCTAATTTGGGATCAGACAGCCGTATGTGGAATTGTCCCCAGTTATTTATTTATCCGAATACGGAATTTTATTCGGTTGATTTTAAGCATGCAGAGTATTCGGCCGCGTTACTAGGCGCAGGTTTGTGCATGCTTATGACCAGCTTATGTGTATAAAATTGTTTTAGAGTCGCATATTCTCATGTAACACTTCAATCTTACTCGAGGCTAGATAGTTAAATGTAACTTTAATTTAGTAAATTCCACATTACTAACCTACTAACCGCATACTCTGCAGATGGTAGGTACTCCCTCTGAATCCAAGCTATTCGACCGAGTACAAATACGCCGAGTAGGCACCGAGTTTTAAACGAGTGCCTACTCGGCGTCCCAGTGCCTAGGTTTTACTAACTGGGAACCTAGGGTGCGTCTCGCCTTGACAGCGAGCTCCTACACTTAACAAATGTTAGGGCTTGCGCACACAAGTGATTTTTATTAGTAACAACGCTAAGTTTTATTAATTTCATCTGCTTATGTACCTATTTTTAACACAACAATGTAAAAATACTCCATTTATAGGTGAAATAAAATTATTACAAATGCAAATCGTGTTTTATTTCACACTTATACTTACCTGTTATGTAAGCATGCAGGTAGGTAGTTTACGTGAATAGCTCATAATCTATGAGCTATCCATGTTTTTGTCGTTCTGAATGCTTCTAGCGAACATACAAACTGTTTACCTAAGTGATGGTGAAGACGGTAGGTAGACAGGCAGAGAGTCCAAACAGCATAACCTCGTAAGATCTCAGCTACTAACTACCTACTTGCTAGTAGGAAAAATAATTATTATACGTATGACGTTAGTATGAATCTAGTAAAAAAAACAACTATTTATTCCTATAAGTAATAACAATAATAGCCGATGTATTTTTCGTACTACATACATACTCAAGTACTTAATGTACCTACAATTTGTATATTGATAAATCATTTACAATCTACAGCCTCGGCTGAACTACGGCTACTTACAAACACTTTAACACAATTCACGGTTTCTTAAGTAGAAAGGTACATAGTAACTGCCTAAATGCAAAAGCAAAATCACTGAAGCAACTTCACTCGGGAGCTAAGATGCGTTATGATGACCTACAACAATATGGAAATTTGGATATCTAAGTATTAATACCCAGAAAAAGTTATCCTTCTTGATCCTTATGTAGTGTGCAAAGAAGTTCAGGCAGCCCATGATTCTAGCGTAGAAAAACTGTCTGACTCAACCTAAAATAGAATACCTACATTAGAAGATCTTAGCAGACTATTCCGAGGATTTTTATTGCATAAAGTACCTTCCTATTTATGTTAATTGGAAATAGCAGTTTGATAATGGATGGGTAATCGTAACAATCTGGTGTATTTCAGCTTAATCCTTCAGAGTATTAAAACGTTGATATTTATTGCATTAACTAATACCTAACAACGAACAAAGACAATTTAATATTTCCAGTACACGCAATACTTATTTGTAACAATGTTTGCCTATAGTCTACACCTATGTAATGCCGACCAGTGTGCTTTGAACTGTTAATTATATATGATTTAACATGTATTATAATCACGCGCGTGGTCAGGTCCACTAGTTCATACTACTACGGAAACATCTCACGCCGCGACGCTGGTCGCGCGTTGGGACTTCGGGCCTCGAGGATTCCCTTTTTACCCGGGCTGGACTCATGGAGCAACTGCCCCACAGTGACTTCATCCCACCATTAAAAGCGGTGGTGCAAGGCCTATAACGTCTCCGCTGTCCCGGAGCGGTCGGGGCTAGCGGTCCGCTTCCTCAAAGGAGGAGGACGCCAGCCGCACAAGCTCCAACTAGTTCATAAGAAATATCTCTGATAAGTTACTTTCGTAATTTTACCGCAAAAAGCTCCTTTCGCATATTTAATCCAAATTTGGTAGACACCTAGTGAGAAGTAGAGGAAACTACATTAAAACTTCATGCTGAAACATTACAACTACTAAAACAGATGTCGCTCTGTGCGGGTTTGAACAGCAGATCTTATCTACTTATTACCTTTGTTAATTTTTTCAATAAAGTACAAAAAAAGTTAACTTCATTTAAATAAATATAATGCGTGTAAAAAAAATGATATACAACATTGAGTTATTTTAGTTTTGACAGTTGAGGAAAAAGGGAAGTTTAATTTTATTCGTCGGGAACACCTACTGGGAGCTGGCCACATTTTCGCTGTCTCCGTCTCAGCAAGTATGTAAATGTCATTTTTATAACTAATTTACAAAAAAACTGCGTTAACCGTCGTTCACGTTCGCTTTTTATAGCCGCGCGGATGTAGAAGTGTTTTATTACCGTTTACGCGATGTCGGCGAGCCGCCATAACCTCATACGCGAACCGTGCATAACGTAACAGCGAAGTATTCCGATGGTGAGGAAGACGATGGTTCTGAGTACGGAGTGGGCGCAGGTGGAAGTGGTCGAACTCACGAATGACGGTAACGGTCTGGGATTTAATTTGGTCGGCGGGCGCAGTACTGGCGTCGTGATTAAGTACTTGCTTCCCGGCGGAATCGCCGACAAGGACGGGCGGCTCCAAAGCGGGGATCATTTGCTGCAAGTCGGGTCCGTTAACTTGCGAGGATTCACTTCGGAGCAGGTGGCTGCGGTGTTGCGGCAAGCCGGCCCCGCAGTCCGGCTGCTGGTCGCGCGGCCCGCCGATCCTGCCGCAGCTTTCCGAGCACCTCTGCCCGGCACCGCCCTTGTTCCTACCAAACTGCTAGCGGATCCGGAACTCTTGGACCGCCATCTCATCGAAAACGGATACGGAGCAGTCTACGATTTGTCTCAGTGCTACACTGAATATATCAATGGTCAGAATGGTGACGTCGAAACGGTCGTGACAGCGGTCAGTATCCTCAGTAATAATCCACAGCAAATAGCTGATCGTCCTATCATTGCAGACAGTATATCCCCAACTATAACAATTACAGTACCAGTCGAGTTACCGCCATTGCCTGAGGTAGAAATAGTGCATGTGGATTTAAACAAAAATGTGTATGGTTTGGGGATAACTGTAGCAGGTTATGTATGTGAGAAGGAGGAGCTCTCTGGCATTTTTGTGAAAAGCATTATAGAGGGCAGCAGTGCCGAGCAGAGTGGGCAAATAAAAATAAATGACAGGATAATTGAAGTCGATGGGGTTTCTTTGGCAGAGAAGAGCAATCCTCAAGCTGTAGAGATTTTGAGGAATACGGGTATCTCTGTGCATCTAGTGTTAGAGAGATATCTCCGGGGACCAAAGTATGAGCATTTACAGCTAGCTATATTTAACGAGGACAGGCCATCTTCCCCATCTCCTTCAACAACCACTCTGTCTTGGTTCCCGGTGCCATCACAAGCAGAAAATAGTACAACTGAAATTGAGCCTGAACCAGAATCCAACACTACAATAGACTCCAGTGTGTTAGAAGTGTGTGAAAATGAACTTCATGAACCGACACAGGAAGAATTAGATCAAAGGCTTGATGCTATTCTAGCGGTGACTGAAGAGGAGATAAAGGAGAAGTGGCAGTTAGAGGTGGGACCGGAGAAGGAGATAATTGTGGCTGAGGTGCATAAGTTGTCTGGCTTGGGTATCAGTTTGGAAGGAACAGTTGATGTGGAAGGCGGACAAGAGGTTAGACCTCACCATTATATCCGCTCAGTCCTTCCTGAAGGTCCTGTAGGTCAACAAGGCACACTCAGTGCTGGAGACGAGTTACTGGAGGTAAATGAGTACAGACTGCATGGACTAACACACACTGAGGTGGTAAATATTCTAAAAAACCTCCCACACCGTGTCCGAATTGTTTGTGCCCGTAACAGCACTGACAGTGGCCCCAGACCTGTTATCAATTTAGCACAAGACAGGGAGGGATTTGAAGCAAGAAAAATCATATCGGGCAGCTTGAACAACTTAACAAACCTTGTCAAGGCACAATCGGACACATCCATACACACCTCCAGTACGGCTACCCTCACAAACCAATCGGGACAGTCCAGAAAATCTCGTTCCCTCGAGTGTGTGTCTGGCTTGGCAATGTGGCAAAGCAAGGAAGACATCGTGGAGCTAGTGAAGGGTGATCAGGGACTTGGTTTCTCTATATTAGACTATCAGGACCCCATTGATCCATCGGGCACTGTGATTGTAGTTAGAAGCCTCGTACCGGGCGGAGTGGCAGAGAAGAATGGTGAAATATCTCCCGGTGACCGAGTGATGTCAGTAAATGGAGTGAGCATTAAAAATGCTACTCTAGATCAAGCAGTCCAAGCCTTAAAGGGGGCACCGCGGGGTGTTGTAAGAGTGGGTGTGGCGAGACCACTGCCCACCCCAGAATCAACAAAATCAAAAAGCACCACAACATTAAATTCAAAGCCTAGTTAATCTCGGCCTCATCATGAACCACTGTGTTACTACTAGTCAAAGTTGTAATCATATCTCAAGTACACTTAAAGTGAAAATACACAGCATTTAGAATGCCTTGTGACTTAAGACACCAGATAATAGGTGACAGAGGCATTATGCACTTACTAGTGGGAACTGGTTGTAAGCACTATTTCAAATATGTTTAAAATGTAATATGTTTGAAATACAATATATTGTACTTGCAAAATGGAGCTCAAATTCAATGAAACAATAATCGCTTTACTAGCTAGATAGTATAATTGTTAGTATCACAAATCTCTTTGTATTGCACATGATTTTAATGCATAGGAGAAATTAATTTTAATATTGTAAGGATTGTTTGAGCACATTCATGTCACAAAGTAGTTAACGACACTTATTGATAAATAAAAAATATATCAGCCATTTATTCAATACATATCAGATATATATGCATATACATTTATAATGCAACATCTAGCCAGTCACCTAATCCCAAGCGTGACACATAACATGTAAATCTCAATCCATACTTATATAGATTGATTTATATAGACTAGTCAAATATTAATGCTCATCACACACACACACATCACAAACTCTTAACCATACAGGAACAAAAACTTTAATAGCTTCATGTTACCATTTATAAAGAAGATACAATTAATGTATGTGATTAGTATTGATTGTTAATAATATGACCACATTTATAAGTGTGTTGGGAGGTAAAAGGTTACTTTGAATACACTGCAATCATTTACTAACATGTAATAGTGATACTAACACTATGTGTACTAAGTACATGTTGTGTAAGGATAACTAAATATCCATTTAATATGGTATTTAGAGAATTAAATCAACAATCAATATCTTGCTTTTTATATGAAAATTTAATAATATTCACCAATTATTCCTGTTCTTAAAAATATGTCATTGATATAAAATGTATATTACTTTATATAAACCAAACGTTTTAACCATAAGAAAGTTTATATAAGTTACTCTAAAGTGTAACAAATTTCAAACAAAACCTGAACCCCATTTATCCTAATAAATATATCATTAAACCCTAATTCTCATCTGTGGAATTATGTATAGAATTAGATTGTTTTCAAAATTTAGGGTTTAATCACAAACTTGGTAGGTATTGACCTAAGGGAGCAATTATATAGAATGAATCTTATATGTAAATAATTGAATTTTTCTCTGAAAACTTGTAATAAATAAAAAAAACATGCTTTAATATTATACTATATTTCTTTTAAATATAACTTTTTCATTAATGAAAAATGCAATAACGATGTAAGTGATACTTAAGTATAATTAAATACACAGGAAACATTGTCATCTATATTGTAATCAGTAAGATTCCTAACATCATTTGTCAAAAGTTTAAATACCCGAAGCCTTAATTGTAAACAATTTCTGACAAATTGGACTAGTTTTTAATTGAATTACGAGTATCTCTAGATGTACAATAGCAAAGTACTTAAAGTCATACCAGAGGGGGTGTCAGAAACGACGTGACCATGACCATCAGTGACCACGACATTTGTGTGATGTCATTTATAGGGGTCAACCCTTACATAAATATATATTTTACAGGAGTTTGGTGTTTTAGAAAAAACGTCATTATTGTTACTTATAATTAATTAAAAGTGCACTAATAATAAATTAGTGGCGCACATGTGATATGATTGTGACTTGTAAATAATTGAAATTAAGTGGTATTTCGATTCACACTGGCATTTCATTTCGCTTACAATTCTTTTAAATGTAACATGTTTCCAAAAAAAATTACGTTTATCATTTTGGTGATACGTCTCTAATATTATATTAGAAAAAGGCTGTCAATTCTATTTCCAAAGGACTCGTAAAAGTAGCATTCGATATGTAGTTCTTAGAGTAATATGCTTCTCACTTTGATCGCCTAACTTACATTTGGTAACTGCATCGCTTCTAGGACGTAACTATCCTTTCTACTTCAAACTACTATTAATTTTACAATCTATTAAAGGATTAAATTGCAGTATGCCAATCTTACGTTTAAGAGTGCTCCTAATCCTAATGAAATCAACTTCTTGATTCTAGTTTTAATAAAATATAGACAAAATACACATAAGTACTGTCAAATTAATCGTACTTAGCATTTATAAATTAGTCTACAGTACCTACTTAACAATAGTACCGGAAGTATGTACAGTCGGTATTGATGTGTTCAACAAAATTTTGTCCATAACTAACTTGTGGGTTTTAGTTATGCACTCCTACACCTTCCGATCCAACCCGGTAATTTATTATACGCCAATTGTAAAAAATAATGTTAACAAAAGACTAACAAGGGATCGGAAGGTGTGCTCTGTACTTTAAATGAGATGTCTTTATCGCCGTAAAATATAAAAAAATCGATGTATCCGACTACTCTGAGAAGAATGTGATTGATCTATTTTTGTAATCATGTCTAGTCCTAAAATAACTGTTGCTTGTAACGATATAACGCTGCTTTTCATAAATACTCGCACAAATCAAAATTTATAAAATACCAGTTTATAACACAAATAAATCCAAAATATTCCTTATTTCATACTAAGTAAGACTCACATTCAGAACGCCAAAACTGGCATAATGGCGCGCAAAAATTATTTATTGTTTAATTTTCAAATGGCTACCCTGTAAAATGTGGATTTTGGATTGTGCGAGTATTCATGAAAAGCAGCG
>DWGJ01004116.1:0-12162 GCA_018246895.1 Aspitha aspitha aspitha | reverse complement strand
CATATATACATACGATATAGTACTTATATGGATATTTTTATTACGCCCAGACACAGAACAAACAAATGTGCTCATCAACAAATGTCTGTCCCGGGTGGGAATGGACGCCACGAGCTCCGGTTTTGCAGTCAGGGTCTCTAACCGCTCGACCACGAGGCCAGACAATAACATGTGTAGATTATTTTACCGTGCTTAGTCCATTGGGAAAGTGAGTCGGACTGTTGAGCTAGGCCAGACATAGGATGTAAGTATCTATTAGCATAAGTATTCGCTCTGTGTTAGATATAAAACTATATAGGTATGTATTCAACAATATTTATGGAGCTTATCAGCTGTCTCGGTGTCATGAATTGGCACTTACCGCGCAAGAAGTCGTTTATCTTCTGGTACCAGGGATGCCAGCTGCCAGGGTCGCTCGCGCGGAAGTGGATCAGGGGTTCATTGTAGTTGTATTCATCAGATCGAGGCCACACTTCCAACTCTAAGAAAAGTGAGCAACATTGAAATCACGGATCCAAAAGATAATAGGTTTTATAACGAGACTCGCGATTTTTGTAGCCAGTTAAAACCTATTAGTTTCAAGTTAAATTTCATTATGTGTTATGACTTATTAAAAATCTTTACTGATGTATTTTATGATTAAGTTAAAAGTCCGATAAGTCCCGGTGTCATATAATGTACCTACATTAAACATTTTTTTAATTAAACGTTATATTTATTTCATTGAAGCCAATATCGTCAATGCACTGTTATCATTTCGATGTAGATTCATTGAAGCCTCTGCTACAACATCTAAACACATCTAGATGCTCGTTAAGAATAATCATAAGTAATTTACTGTTTTCTTTTCAATATCTAATAGTAATTACGTACTATATTATTCGACTTACCAACGTAGTGACGAGGCAGAAGGAAACCTAGGAGCAGTCCTACGACTGTGGCTGTTAAAGAAAAACATTTTTCTAAATAGGTACCATATTTTAAAATCCTAGCACGCACCTCTGATTTGTTACGTGTATTCTAAACTTGAAATATAAATATCACTCGTTACAACAGCTAAGGAAAACATCCTGAGGACACCTTAGAGATGTTATAAAAATTTATAAAGTGTGTGAAATAGCCAATCCGCACTTGGCCAGCGTGATAGACTAAGTCCTAAAAGTATTTTTGCACAAAATTTGGAAAAAAAAATGTTTTTGCACGTATCTTCACACTGGCTGATAAAGCATTTTATTTTTTTTCTAATAAAAAAGTATAGTAGACACACAGAAGCTTAAAGTATTCTGTTTTTAAATTCAAACTTACCAACAACAACGACGGTTCCAACAATTACGATGATCTTGAGAGTTCGTTTCTCCAAACCCATTTTGAAACTTTTTTTAAATATTTGATTATTCTATACAGCCAGTACGTGTCCGTCGGGCTGCGAACACTGAGACTGAATAATGGTGGAGGGTGATCTTAGGGATAGGGTGGGAGTGCCCGGACCAGATACTGTACATTGCGCGCTGCGACAATATAATTTTTTTATAGTTAACTACTGGCGCATTCAAATTTCATAGCGCACTTGCTGTATATACCATTGAAAACATTATTAATAGATTTAATAATGTACTACAACTCTAAAGCTATACTTAATATAATAAAGCTGAAGAGTTTGTTTGGTTGAATGAGCTAATCTCAGGAACTACTGGTTCCAATTGAACAATTATTTTTGTATTGAATAGTCCACTTATTGAGGAAGGCTTGAGGCTATATAAAATCATGCTATGACTAACAGGCGTAGAGCAGTAATGACAAATGTTGCAAAAATGGGAAAATATAGATTTCCACGCAGTCGAAGTCCTCAATAAGTGGGCTAATCAACATAAAAATATTTTTTCAAACAAACTCTTCAGCTTTGTTATTAGTATAGATTGTTATCGTTTCTGCTATTTCCTATCATTTTATATTGTTTTATACTACGTACGAGTATAGTCTATATGAAATGTATATTTTTAACATCAAGTTTTGGCGTGATGAATATGTTTTCTTTCTTCTACCTTTCGTTTCTAATAAGTTTATGTTCGTGGCTTGTAAATGCCAGCCTTCAATGTACTCTACGTGTTTTGACCTCATCTGTAGCGAGCGCTGTATGCGCCGCAAGCCGCCGCGCTGACGCCGCGGACATACTCGTACTCATGGGGTCCTTATATAACGAATCCCATCGACCTGGGATGTTGTTTCTATATCCAAAAAAAATACCATAACAATATCCTAATATTTATATATTTATATATAATATTTTTTCCTTTATAGGTTGTCTGGACGAAATCGCAATTTGTGCGATAAGACCGCCTATTGCATGCTACTTTATATTTGTGTGTGTGTGTTGTTTTGTTTATTCTTAGTGTGCAATAAAGTATATTACTATTATTATTATCATTATCCACACAGCATGCCCAATACGAAATTTGTAAATCGAAATTTGTTTTATCTTTTAAGGATTACGCTATTGATTTGTAAAAGTTTGATTTGATATGTATATTTAAAAGATGTTTTCATTACGTGTTTGAAAATATTAAATGAATTTTTATAATACGAATTTGGTTTAATAACTTTGGTGACTTAGGATTGTAATTTCAGTTTTCCTATAAAAATAATTAGTCAATTTACAAAAATTTAAGTGGTGACACACCAATATTCGTAAAAGATGGGTATCCAACCTACTACCCAAAATCAGCGCTCAGATTCACTAAGTTCTAGAACAACAGAGCAGCTGAAATAAAATCATTTATATACATGAAGGTCATAGCTTTCTACTTCAGCAATGTTTGTAATGCTACGAAAAATCGTAGCAATCTCGTAGAATGATGTGTAGCGGTTGTTGTAGAAACAAATTAACGGATGACAATTACCAACATTTCTCATTATTGTATGTATATCAACATGAGGTTGTTGTAAAACATACAACATAATCGAAATTCAAAATATCTAAGTCCACTAATTATATTAGGTACATACAAGTGGTAAACTGTTTTAACTATTTAACTATACTTGTACGTACATAGGAAATTGAATAGGAACCTTTGAAATAGGACAAAGGTCTGATAAATAGGACACGAGGTAAACAATCCACAGAGGCGACAGCGCGACGCCAAACCACAAATATCTTAATCTCATGATTGATCTTAGTTGTTTTGTAAACGTTATATTATTATGTGTTAATATTGTAATTTCTTCAGTATTTCTATATAAAGCTTAGCACTATTTGAGCTATTGTTTTGATTAAAAATTCATATCACAGCCACAAAATCTTTCGAACTAATCCTCAGCAGACATTAACCTCTAACTAATGACTATGTTTTAGATAATGACTATTAAACCACGCCAAGAGTTACTCCAACTTTGTCTAAAGCATTCATTTGTTTCAATAGGACTTTGACTTTCATTAGCCATGTGCACCTTAGAGGTGGGAGAAAAGTTTTGAATTTAAAACCCTCTGCTTAGATAATAATTTCGAGAAGTACCTGTAAGTCAATCGGCATAAAATTTTGGTATGTGCGTGTAAAAATTTCAAATTGTAATAGTTTTACCTATTGTTTTAATTTATTTATTTATTTAGTTACGATTTTTTCTTTCATTTGTTTGTTTGTCCTGTTTTTGTGTTTTGTTGTTTCTGTGTCATGGAGCGGATGGCGGGAAATAATTCTTTCTTTCTTTGTTTCTTGTTTCATATCTCTTTGTGTCTTTATACAACATTGATACTAAGCTGTACTAGAGAAAGGACAAAGACCGGTATGTGGGGCAGAGGGTGGTCGTAACCGACGGCGCGGCGCCAGGGAGCCCCGAGATTGGCAATATTGCGAATTTTACGATATCCCCTTATAGGGTACTTCGAGCTTTTAAAATAATAATTTGAAAAACTTTACAAAGCACCGTTTCATGCGCAGTTTTTTCTATAGCGGCTATGAAATCTTTTGTTTGAGCGCACTAATTTATGGAATTATTAGTTGAAATCTATAAATTATTTTTGCGTTTGGTATCGCATTTACTAAGGAAAGTTATAGTCTATATTATAAACTCTGTAATATAACGCTACGACCCTTGCTACATTAAAGGTACACAATGGGACATTTTGTAGGCAAATTTGTCATTTATTTAGAAATGTCAAAAGGAGGATGTAGGTTTATACATAGTTGAAGGACGTTTTTTTTATAAATCCTCAAACAAATGAATTAATGCTGCAACTGCTTTTTAATATATTTCAGACATAGAAAAAATCAAAGTTGACAACCCTACACGAAGTTCTAATGACTGGGCGTAACCAATACACCTTGTGTCATGGCGTAAATGGAGGTTTAAATATAAGCTGACACTGGTACCGACCCGACATCCATTTAACAACAGCGCGGCATGGAATCAAATTCCCGAACTAGCAAGAGCTACGACACCCCTAATTGATGAGGCAATTTTTTCTGATACGAGTATTATTATTCCTATAAATTTATGTTGTCAAACATTTATAGGCAAAAAAATGTTATTTTCTTATTTCTTTCTTAAATGGTCTCTAAATATACACTAAATACATGGTTTTGCTCGGAGTTTGCATCACTCATTTACATCGTTTCGACAAAACAAAGAATAAATAGCCATTCAACACTGAACCATGCTATTTAGAATTAAATACATGAATCTGAAAATAATCCAGAATGCCCATCTATTTTGTAATTCATTAAACAACAAAATCATTCGTATCTACTTTTTCTACGTAAAGAAAATTAAAATTAATGAAAAGACGGCATTTGTTTGCCTTTATTTTTATACACCAACCTATGACGTGTTGACGCACGAAAGCTGTCACCACACAATATTAATGATACTCCTAATTAAGATCGCTTAAACCACATGAAACACTAATTTCGTGTCAGGTTTCGTGTATGTAATTATCATTTCCTTGGCTACTTCGTTAGCTTTAAATAAGTTTCAGTAAATAAATAAACACACGTATTTGGTTTAAACTAATAATTACCTACTTAATTAAAAAAAAAATATAAACCTATGAAGCATGGCAGGTTTGTAAGAACAGATATAATTAGTACTCACTGCTTTCTGCCTTCCCCGTTAGGGACCTGCCGTCACGATATGTATGTATGAAACTTATATTGTTAAAATACATCTTACAAAGCGATGTTAACTGATTAGTATGAAAACAGTTGAAGGAACTAAACATAGATGGCGCTTATACTAATTTTTAGCGTTTATTTTATAACATTGTACAATACTGTGATTTTCGAATTAATTTTTTTATGCTAATGACTGTAAATGTTACGCTAACAGATGAATTGACAACATAATGTTGATAGTTTAATGTCTTACGCTAAAGGCAGCGATTGTACATATTTGAGGACGCAGCACATAACATCAAGATAAGTTATAATTATTTACCAGAAATTTCCAGCCCGATAAGTTAGTTTTAAAATTTTAAAAATAATCTGAGATTTCACCTACGGAGTGCAGCCGAAAAATAATATCATGCGCTGGTCTGAGTGGTCCAGACGATTCAAAGTAAATTTGTTCACATGAAGAGTAGTGAAATATATTTTTATTAATTAAACTAGCTATTGCAAGAGTATCGTATTGTAATTGTTTCGTCTCCTTGCTATACGTGACATATTAGACTGAGATCTTATCAAGATAATTGTTGTTACTCATGAATTAATGATAAATAAAATTACAACACTGTTGTTACTAACATAACACTGAATGTGTTATATCATACTTTATATATTACTCATCATTTTGCTCGTTACGTTTTTTTTTAACATCATTCACCAATTAGTTTAATAATGTTGCCAGTACTGTTTTTATTACTTACAATTTAGGCATTAATCATAAAGGAATAGCATTGCTGAAATAAAACAACAAAGAAACTAAATTGGAACCAACTATTGCGTATTTATTGACATACCGTCCAGAAACATTACATACATAACAAATATTTGATAAATTTAAAACTTTAGACGAATAGTAAGCGTGTAAACGAAAGTTCGAATGAGTGGCGCCCTCTGGCTATTCTAAAACGAATACAAATAAATGGCCGACTATGTGGCTATTGCTAATGGCGCTTGGCAGCCGGCGCCCGGCGTGAACTTGGCATCGTGGCGTCCAAATGGCGGGCAGTCGGACGACTTGGCGGCGGACATCTGACTTGGCAGTATCTCGAGGGTTTATGCGGTCGACTGATGTCCGCTGGGTGTGCGTGGTGCTGGGCGTCCGATCGCTCGGTTGTGGTCAGGTGAGCGCCGCCAAGTGGTCGCGAACGGCCGGTGAGCGTTGCCAGCGCTTAAGTGCGGTCCACCATCAGCTCGAAGTGCACCGAGCCCCGCCGCTCGTACCGGTCGTACATGATGTTCTTCGCCCACGCCTTGCATTCGATGTTGATGAGAACGCCCGCTGCAATACAACAATATTTCAATGTACCGCAACAACTCGCTGCCTTTCATGAATACTCGCACAATCCAAAATTCACATTTTACAGGGTAGCCATTTGAAAATTAAACAAAATAAAACAATATTGTAGAAAATAACCAATGACAAAACGACATTATGCCGGTTTTGCAGTCAGGGTCTCTAACCACTCGACCGAGAGGCCAGTCATTATTAAAATGTATACAATGAGAACTTACTCCTGGGCTTCTCAAAAAGCACGGCGACGAGCGGGCTGAGGTACCCCTCCTTATTAGTGAAGGGGTAGTAGAAGGCGGGGAAGCCTCGCCGGGGGATGTACTGCACGGGGCCGATGTTCTCCACGTCTGCGGGGTTCTCGCCCTCGCAGGACACCCACACGGTGTTGGCGTCAGGTTTGCCAGACTGGGTTAAGTGGAATGCAGCTTAAGAATTCATCCGTCCAATATTAAAATCATATCAAAAAGCGAGAGATGCTTAAAATGTAATTAGGTTTCCCAGTAGAGCCCTTATCCAGGGTGAAGGTATCTAACCCTTTTAACGTGTCACTGCTCAGCATAAGTCTCTCGTCATTCCACTTTTGACACAAATTCCATCAGGTTAGTCCAATGTATGATATATTGGTGGCGATATATTATCTACACCTAACTCTGCTACAAAAGACTTATTCTAGTTATAAACGAGTTAGACAACTCTGTTATAACTTTACAGACGCACAAAGCATCATTATATATATATATATATAAATATATTTAGGCAGCACTGCATCTGTAATAACAGAAATGCGATGTTGCCATTTCTGAGAATGGCCAAAATGTTTTACAAAACATTCTTAGTTCCTCGTATCTTAGTGACAGCGTGATAGAGAATGAAAGGAACGTTTTGAATACTTACAACGACTTTAATGTGCTGTTTCAGGTCCTCGGGCATATTCTGCGGCAAGTCCTCCGTGTTGTTGTAAGGTTGAGGTACCCAATTAAATATCTATAAATAGAACATCGTAATTATTAGAACAATCGCCTGTCGAAGTTTATACCAGAGGCGACCATCATAGTCCTCAAGAGTGGCAACGCATCTGTGACAGCTGCCTGCTTGTTTGCTACGCAAATAAAAAAAAATAAGGCCTTATAATTCATTTATTGATCAACTGCAGCTGTGTCCATTATTTTTACGGGCTATTTTATACACAGAGGTCAGGGAGAAACAACAAAGACACAATGAATCCCGATAGGTTGTTGTATAATATATTTGTAGAATCGTTACAGTAAAGAGCTACATATATCAACGTGTGTGCGTTACCTTGTTGAGTTTTAAGAACACGCACGGCCCAGCCTGCTCGAAATTGTACTGGTTGCCCGGAGTGCAGGGGTTAAACTCGTCCACAGGGACGTCGCAGACTTGCTTCTCGCCCACCGGGCCCGTGGTAGCCGTGCAGGGGACGCGGTTCTCTGCGCCGGACGCCTCGCCACTGCCGCTGCCTTTCTTGCGATATTCTATTCAATTGAAGCAAGTTACTTCCAAGCCAAAATGACCAGATACACCAATCCGCACTTAAGTCGCTAGAAAAAGTGCTATGGCTTCAATCAACTGTCTGAATAGTTTTACCAGTCTACTACGCAAGTAAACACCTATTCGTGAGCAAATACGCCCATCTTCTCCTAGCCTCTCTCCAGCATTAGTAAATTTTATTTCTATTAAAGTAAGAAAAGCAGGTATTTCGCAAATGATAGTTTGAATAGCACCGGTTTTCATTGCTCCATAGATAAAGCCAAAGTAATCATTAATAACATGGGTTGCACATCACATGTCATTGGATATGAATGTAGGTCAGGTAGAATGCGTGTTGTGGCGTTAAAGCCAATACTTACGGTCAAGGAACTCATCGATAACGGTAGCCCATTTCAAGACAGACCCCTTGTCGTTGGCCCTGTAGTAGATCAGGGTGCTCTCGACGTTAGCGGCTTCGGGCATGGGTCTGAAGCCAAGCCCTGTTGAAAATAAAGTGATATATCACACAAATTGTTCATAAACATTTAGTTCATCGCATAATACTTTCACGGTATCCGTAAATGTTGTCTTGGATTGTCTTAAAATATTTTCACTATTAAAATAAAATTTGGTCTTAAAAAAAATCAGAACGAATTATTATCAGAAATATTTGATTAAGAAATCTATGTTATCTAAGTTATAAAAGCAGCGAATACAGGCTCTGAGTATATGTGAACTTAAAGTTCTTAGAGAAAACATCGAAAAACGCTCAAGAATTATCATGAAATATTTTTAAGTAGATTTTAATACTGTAAAAATAATCATTTTTGTATATTCTCCACATTGTAGTGTAATTATTATTTATTCGGGATTTAACAAAAGTTACCTGGGTTGTTTCCAATCAGGGATCCTTCCATCTGCCACTTTGGTTTCTTCGCGTCGAGAGTCTGATAGAAGATTGCCAACATCGCAGCGAAGAATCCCACGAGGGCGGCATAGAAGATTAGGTAAAAGAGCAAGATTTTAGCTGGAAATAAAAGAAATACAATTAGTACAAAATCATCCCTTATATGAATCGACCATAATAATCAATTCACGTTAATAAAAATCTTGGTGATAAATTCTACTTTCCGATTCTAAATTTACAATTAAACAACTGCGTAGCAGCGTGTATCTATTTGTACTACACAGAACGAATCAATAAAATAATTGTTTGTAATTGGCTGACAACTGTTTGGTAGTGAATTGTCGAAGCGACCGTTGACCTCATTTAACCTCCTACGTTTGACCAAAACTCGATCAAACTAAGTGAACACGAAATTTCTCCTAAACGATTTGTTTGTGATCTAAATTTAGGTTGCTCGAAGAATAAGATCATTATTTCAAGCTACACGAGCCCTCTTATTTGCAAGGGTACTTTATTAATATTGCATGTATCATTATAATTAGAACCCTATTTAAACAACATTGTTTCAAGTCGTAAGTATCAAAACGCATTTGTTTTCAAAATTTCAAAAGCAGCCCTCTATTTCCTAATCCCTATGCCCAGCAAAAGACAATGGCTAGGCTAGCAAAGGCTGATGGATCGATAGACGATCATTTGGAAAAATTGTAAGTACGTTAAAGTCTTGCACGTATTCGCTAAAAACCATCCAAATAAAATTGGGCTGCTTCTTTTGTATCGACGCTAACTAGCAATTACAATGGTAATTTATCCTACACTGCTGCGTGTATTCGGGAATATTAACGAAAACTTCTTTTAGCGTCTGAACCACTTTAATATGTAACTATTTTCTCCATATCTGTACCGTGCGGTTACAGATTTAGCCGGCCCCATTTCATAATAATTGCGTGCGGATCGCTAATTAGGAGCGTCGTGTAAACTGTCGCCTCTTGATTATCGCGTCATTCAGAGCGGGGTCGCTTCAGGCCGCTTGCACCAGCGCTGACAGGGAACGAAGCACTAGATCAAGTTTTTTTTTTAATTGAAGAGAGCAGCAAACAAGCAGTCACAAGTGGCCGCTGCCGCTATAGAATACTGCAAACGACTCCTAACAGGACTGATGCTATCGGAAGTCGGTCAGATACGTCGCCACTCTTGAGGACTGAGATGGTCGCCTATTACATATGGAACGGTATCCGTCAAATAATAGCTTTGTAAAACACCCCAAAAATTCCTACGATGCTTATGTTTCTTGCCATCTTAAATCATTAAGCTTTGAAGATTGTCTTTTAAAACTTTTGACAGAGAGTAAGAATTAAAAATATATAAGAGTCTCATAGAGTCAACTAAATTCATGAATTTATTCATCAAACTATTGCTAACTCGGTTGTTATAACAAGCGCCTTACTGCAGCGAGTTATTGTCATTAGTACCGTTCCGTCCATAGTTTTATTAATGTTAACAACTTCATTAACTCTTGTAAACTGTTCTGCTTTTAACTCACTGGGCCTAAATCCTTCTTAATTACTATATTAATTTCTATATTTTCTATTAATTATGATTATATGAGGTTCCTTGATAGCTTGATACATATTAGCTTTTGCCTAACAAATTAAGGCATTGAATACTTTTTATATCGTACCCTATTGTAGTTGAGTAATTAACCTTATTGTACCTAAATGGACCCTTATACTCAAAAATTATGGGATTTACATTAAAAATAATAGGGTTTATTACATTTTAAAACTACTATTAATCTAAGTGAACTAGATTCCCACAAATCGTTTTCAAATAAACTGCAGTGGTGCATAGGAGCTGCATTATTTAGTGCAACGGGCGTGGTGACCGGGTCGCGGACCACGCATGCGTACTGCACTCGCATTTGAGATAGAAGCTATCCGGGGTTGAATAGACACTGCCTTCATTTACAGCAGTCGTAATTCTTATATTATACCCGTCATATATCAATCATTATTATAGGACTGGATTACAGGATACAAGAATCCAACCGATCTGCTGGACTTAACAAACATAAATATTGCAAAGGAACATCTTTCTTGAAATGTTTTATTAATTGTAATTATAGCAAGTAAATTTAATAATATAAATAGTTGGTTGTCGAGTAAGTATTTATTTATTTATTTATTCAACACTTTATTGTGACACCTAAAGCTAGGATGTACAATGGGCCGGAATTAATGTCTGGAGGCATTCTCTACCAGTCAACCCATGGCATTGGTGACCATTTGGTGGTAGGCGTTAACAAATTGATAAGAATCAATATAATTAATTAGGAAGTATTTGTGCGAAATAAAAATTTAACACTTCTTGATACGATTGTGAATAAGGTTACTGCACATGTAATGCATAACCAAATACAAATAAATCGAATTGTAAATTGTTACCATTTAAGCTGTTAAAATTAGTGGCAAGGGAGTCTTAAATAAAGCTGTCTTAGCAACTACTATGATTGAAAATAGTAGAATATAGAATAGGTATCACTTTGTTTTAATAGAAAATAGTGTGGAGATTGCAATTGTTGGTCTACTTTAGGAGTACAATTTATAAGGATGAGCGATCTTTACCAATTCAAAGTTTGTTACAACTTCACATACTTGGACAAGGGACAAGGGACAATCAATGCCAGGTAGGAGTACGGAATGATCGTACAACCCATGCATAGACTGATGCATAGACCTGAGCGTGGCAAGGTGCCCATTGCACAGACATACGGACGCCGTTCTATACAATCAATGTTAGTGTACGTATATCAGTTCTGTTGTGGTTAGGGGGTAGCAAATCTCGCATGCGCATTGCACTACAAAAGCCCCATCGAGCCCATTACTCATGTAATGGATCTAGATATTAAACTTTATCGTGGCTTTATTTATACATCTAGCGGATGTTCATTGTATTTATGGACTACAATCTATGTGTATACCTACTATATAATAAATATATAAAGCAGTAACGATTTTTTTTTTATTTGAATAGAGTAGCAAACGAGCAGACAGCAGTTACAAGTGGCCTTTGCCGCCCATTGACATCTGTAACCGACTCCTAACAGAACTGTAGGAAGCTGACTGTTAGTGTGAATTCAGTTAGTATAGGTGTTAATAAGAATTAGTTGTGAGTATTTTTTAGTAACAGGACTGCAGGAAAGGGACTGTTAGTGATATTAGCCCAGTTAGTGTGTGTTAGAAGGTGCAGTTAGTAAGTGTTAGTAGTTACCCTATCAGAAGTCAGTCACAGATGCGTTGCTACTCTTGAGGACTAAGATGGTC
>DWGJ01004115.1:0-12162 GCA_018246895.1 Aspitha aspitha aspitha | reverse complement strand
GCGATGTAGGTATTAACGCGGGAAAAACTTTATGACATATTGATTTCCATGCGGGCGAAGCCGCGGGCACAGCTAGTGATAATATAAAAAATCCTAATCTTTGTTTACATTATGTTGTAAATGGCATGTACGTTGTATTGAAGGGTTTTGATATAATTTTCTTCTTGGTATTTATTTTGTTTATATCGCTGAACGTTTTTAAAATGTCCGGATCGCGTGTTCAGATTGGAAAATATTCGAATGGAGACCAGCATAAATTGATCTATGAATGGACTTAAGAATGGTGCTGCCGCCATTAATTGTATTTGAAGTGATCTTTGTTGCGAACATTGCGATAATTAAACTGATATTGCGGGTTAATTTAATCAATTATGTATTAATATAAAAGTAAATGGTGTGTAACTAAAGTGGAACGTTAACGTTATTGGAAAATTGGGCTTTCCCTTTAGTGGTTGGTAAATAAGGGTTCGACTCCGTTTTCGGATCGCGAGTTGGTCTTCCGAATAAATATTAGTAATGTAAAAATACTTGTTGGAATGAACATTGATCATAATTGTATTCACATAATAAGTAACACGAAAATATTTATTACTGATAAAAAAAACATTTTTCGAAGCATTTATGTGAAAAATTTTACATAAAGATAGCCGGAGTAGCTAAAGACCAAGTTGTCAGTATTTTAAGGCAGGTAGGTATACTTACCCCTAAGGTACCGATAAAACTAGTGTAGTGGATTTTTAAAAGAGTACAAGTTAATATAAGTTTAATACTAAGTAGTAATAAGTAGTAAGCAGTAAGTTGAAAATGTTACAACAGAGAACTCATTACTATGATTGAGATAGAATTCGATAAGTTACGAAGCTATAGAATTTTTACAGTTAATTTTGCGCATTTAAAACAGCAGCGGTGGTAGAGTTCATTGCCTGATTTGCTGTTAGTAAAAAGGATTTTATTTTGTATGCAACAAAGACTTTTATTAACAGAGAGAAAGATACAGACATAACTGTTCAAACGCTACAATTCTAAAAAACACTGAAACCCGCATTTTGCCATTAGTCTGCAGGCTGCATTACATCGAGTGTCTGAGTGATGTTTCACAAAGAGAATCGGCTTATGAAATGTTGTGAGAGTACAGAAGGATGTCACTGTTAGCTGGAGAAAAATACTGTCAAAATATGACAGGATTTTTGTTAGATTAGGTTATATTTTCATATTTGTTGACTAACATTTTAGTACACTAATATTGATAAGATAATAATTAATAAAGAAATATTTAAAAGATATTACGACTCAGTCATAACATTTATTTATGCTTACATAAAAGACTAATATTTAATAGGGAAATATTTATGTGAGTTCATTTCACCCATATGTACAATTGAACGGTAAACACTTTACTGTCCGGTCATAAACCTACTGCTACTTAAATAGGGCCCTTAAGTTGAAAGAAATGATAAACGACATGAACATTCATCTTCAATCACAACAAAATAGTACCATAATTATCTGAAGCTGACAATAATACATAATAAGCACAAACAAAAGTAAGTTCTAGTAAAACAAATTAGTAGTTACTAAATGGAACACACATACTTAGAAAATTAGGCGATGGACCCTATAGGTTCAAATATTATCAATTATAAGAGGGCTCTTGGTAAAATGGTCATTCATAATTCCAGAGTCAATAATTAACTATCCAGTATCTACAATCTGTCAATTTACAGCTTGATATTGTTGGTTTATGAGAATGACAATGTTATTAGCAGTTTGCAATAAACGTTGGAGTTGAAAGGGTATATTTTGGTGATAATTGTTTTCGTTGACGCGAAAGAGACAGCTATATAAGTTAGGTTCTAAATCTAACATTTTGCATTCGGATTTTTATGGTGTTTCCTCAGAATGACTGAATACCGCTTAAAGTCATATGTTGGGAATAAATGATTAGAAGACTGAATGATTTCTTCGGCATATGTGCGGATTATACTAACGACTTTATAATATTGCCGCTGTGTTTTTGCTCGCATTTACTTGTGTAAATTTGTAGAATATTGTCCATTATATTATAGTGAAAGTTTGCGTTTAAAGTAGTGCTCGATATGAAGGATTTCAATGCTCGAATTTTGAATGAGGCCACCCCAAGGAAACGGCGTCGTGAAGATTTACTTTTGCCCGATCAGCCCAGTCATGACGTAAGTGTCTTAGTTAATAGTATATTTTTTTATTTGAAGACAGTAGCAAATGAGCAGGTAACAGTCACAAGTGGCCGCTGCCTCCACAAACATACTCGTTTGTATTGATAAAAGTGTTTTCGTTAATGTCTGCAAATCATTCTACCAATTTGAGAAGTTGATCGTAAATGTTTTCTCAACAACAGATAACAAAGACTCTTAGTGAAAAGTGGACGAAAAGAATAACCTTAATAGAAGCTACTGAAATCTATATATTTTACATATTGTGTGATTTACGAATATTTAATCTGTGTTTGAGCAGACTTATTTGTCCTCCAGGACTTCTTGAGGGTTATGCATATGATTTATCACTATTCGAGGATATTTGGTGTGGCGGGGTCTGGATCTTACTACTGGAAGGTGTGGGGTATTTTCATATTATTCTTGTTGATAACTATTGAGTGCGCTGCTATTTGGAAGGTCATCAAAGCCCTAGCTGGTTGGGCTGTTAATACCGTTGGACATAGTAAGTATACTTAACGTTACTTACGTTTATTTTATATTCACTAGATAAATATAAGTTATTTATTTGTCACTTTGATTCATTTAATGATTGCTCGCTTCACGCGTAGTGATCTAAGCACCCTTTAAAGTCTGCTGTGAATAAAAGTTCCGGTATAATCTGTTCATCCCTTTTGTACATTAGCACTGATAACGAAACACACGGACAAATGATCAAAAATGTCGCCATTGGCATTAGAATCTTATTAATTACACAATTGTATGTGCTTCAGAAGTTACGTCGACAGAAATGACACACATGAGCTTTGTAGAAGTCGACGTAATTAATGGTTATTATGTTAAAAGTAATTTCATAAAACTGCTACTACATCGCTACTATCATTATCATGTAGAAATAAAAGTATAAAAGAGTAATACAAGAAGTAACGAGTTGATAAACTTACCTCGTTTATGATTGTGCTGTGTTAGTACATTCGTACTAAGTGCTGTTGATGGTGTATTAACATTTTAATTTGGAAGTTCATGACATTACGCCATCCAATTCCAGGAAGCGTCACGGCTCGTTTGGCGGGAGCAATATTTTACGCAACGGCAATTCTATCTCTGATCCAATGTTGGCGATTGTCATCCACTTGGAGAGGGATATCCGAATATTGGGCCTCACTGGAATGGTTGCTCTCCATAAAATACGTGCCTTCCGATCCAATGCTACGGAAAAGATTGATTTTTATTACTGTGTTCACAATAGTTGGTGGCCTTTGTGAGTGTTACGAGTATATCCAATGAATTTAATACAATAGCTAGTAGCACACGTAGAGATAGCGCTGGTAAATTCTTAAGAATGTGATAATGATAAGCAACAGCTATTATAAATTTAATTGACGCATAAGAATAGCGCAAATTCAAGGGACAAATTTAATTCACTTATTATCACGCCGTTTTTTCCCTCTTGGTGCACGGAACCCTAAAGATGGGCGTGAAAAGAAAATAACTGTGTTGTACTGCAATATTTTTATATGATTACATTTATTTCAGTTGAAAATACAATGAGTATGGTATCTGTAATCGATTTCAGTTACCCATTTTCGGCAATTTTACAGAGATATACTCTAAGATCTCATGGCTTTCTGCTTTTACCGGGTAAGATATTATAGAGTACACACGTACATAACGTAATACGCGACTTCCTATTGTAATTTTGATATAACAACCCTTAATAGTTTGTCGTGGTTTGAACCGTAGTCTGCAACACCCAAAGTTAATTGCTACATTGAACTATAAACAAGTGAACATCAATATCGAATTACGACCCAATTTATCAATAGCATCACGCGCCATATACGTTTATTTATGTACGGACATAAAACTTTGTGTATACATTAATGTGTATATTGAAGTTGATATAGCTTTAACGACGTGCAATCAAACTATAAACGCAATATACATAAAGTAACCGTAAGTAAAAAGTAAGTAAACGAAATAGTAATGACCTAACATTAGCGCCTTGTAATACTTTATATTGTAACCGCGCCATCAACAATTCTAAATTTTACAGATCTTGTTTCGTCAAGTACTTTAACCATATTAGTTTTCAACTCTTTTCTCTATTACACTGCTTAATAGGGATATTCCGACATAAAGAGAGAAGCCTTAAGGCTTAAGGTAATAGATTACCACAATAATATGGAAAAATCTAAGTCATAGCGACAGATATATTTATTTTGCAAATGGTTGCCATTTTCATGACGTCTGAAGACAGAATTTGAATCGATACTTCAGGAGTGGGAAGCTGCAATATGAACTAGGCTGTAATTTTTTGCAGTACAATTTTGTTAATATCTCATGACTATTAAAACATTGCAGAGGACTACTCAGTTGTTATGGCTGTGAGCTTGCTGTTTGCCAGCAAAATGGGGACCGTCTTGTGGAACTTGCAGGACCTTTATATAGTCCTCATAAGCGTGGGTCTTACGTCACGCTATCATAGATTGAATCAGTGCGTGGCTAAGGTATGTGCCATGTGTGAAAAGGAAACTTGGAATAAAGTAAGTGTTTAATTATTATTATCACCCATATTCATACAAAACAAGTACAAATGGAATTCAATCAATGTTCAGTTCTAATTTTAAAATTATTAAAAAGCAATATATTTTATTTGTTTTATGTCAATTGTATATACGTCAATAAAAAAGATGTGAACAAACACAGGAATTTTACTTAAATGAATATAAATATTTAAAATCAGTTAAATTAATAATAATCCGTAACAATAAATCTTAAAGATTAAATTGACAATAGGATACCACTCAGCTTCTGCTAAAATAGACAATAGGATTGACAATAGGATACCACTCAGCTTCTGCTAAGATAGACAATAGGATTGACAATAGGATACCACTCAGCTTCTGCTAAGATAGCTTTTTTTCACCTGAATTCACTTGAATTCTCTGACGATACTCAAATAATACTTTTGAATGACCCGTTGGGACATTGGTTTTGGGTTTGGTTTTTGTAAACTTTAGTTCGTAAAATACGTAACACTACAAAAAATAAAATGGTATCAAACTACGTTAAATATAAATTTTAGTACTTATTAAAAATTTACTTTCATCCGTATTCGTACACATGCATAAATAATTGTGTGCAACGTTATTTGACTTTTCTTATTTGATTAAATGTTTTAATCTATATAATCTTCTTATCTATATTCGTGCGGTGTCGTATAAGAAAAGCTGCTATTTTTTATATTCCAAATTATAAAAGCTAGCAAACTAATTGTCCTTAAGATATAGCCAGCAAGGAGTTTCGTAGTGTGCAATTTTTTCTAGAACCTAGAACCGTTGAAACTGTATACTTGGAGGAAAATACGCGAAGCCTACGTGAAACAGGCGATGTTGGTACGAAAAGTGGACAATTGTCTGGGAGGCCTTGTGTTGCTGTCAAATTTCTGCAACTTCTACTTCATTTGCCTTCAATTGTTCTTGGGAATATCGTAAGTTTCTACTGTACTGTATGCCTTCAACCAATCATTATTCTTCTTCTGGATACATGGCTCCTGTAATAGTGAGACGCAGTGTGAGAATCTTTAAGTTCTCAAGGCACGTAACGTTATAAAATAAGAACTAAAACTAAAGATATAACTTTGTTATATTTGAATTTAGATCTCCGGAGTTAGTGTGCAGTTCAAACCACTATTCCATCACTGCTTACATACTGTAGACATGTAATTTTATATATTTCTTAGTTACGTGCCATTCCAATTGAAATCACGTCCTATAGTAAGTTTATAATAATATACATATATGTTATTGTTCGACCCTTTTTATGGTCCACTGCTGGACCGGATCTCTTCTCATAGTGAGATGGATTTAAGCCGTAGTCTACCACGCGGGCCTAGTGCGGATTGGTAGACCTCACACACCTCAGAATATATTATATATTTTATAACATCTCTAAGCTGTGCCGGTTTCCTCACGACGTTTTCCTTCACCGTTAGAACAAGTCATACTTAAATTTTAGTCATAAAACGCACGTAATAAATCGCCCAGACCTCCCGAGTGGAAGGCTGAATTTCAAACCACTAGGCTATCACTGCTGTACATATGTACATATATACATTTGAATATTTTATGTGCACCGTAGTTCAATGCAAAATGCAACGATATGGTTCAGGTCATTGTCGTGTCTATAAAACACATTTTTCAGCCAAGGAACTGCCAGCACATCAGAAAAGCAGCTGTACTATTTAATATCTTTGGCCTGGTTGGGTATCCGAGCGAGTGGTGTCGTACTCTCTGCTGCCAACGTGAACTCTTACTCGAAAGGGGCCTTACCGTATTTATACGCTTGTCAGGCCCAGTGCTATAATATTGAGGTATTCATTATTTTTTTTACTAGGTGCATAATAATACAGCCAATTATAGAAGTCAGCTTAACTTTAAGCTTAAAACAGAATAGCAATGACAAGAGGTAGGATTTTACGTATTCAATGATGTAAATGTAATGTATGATTTAGTGTATTTAATGATTTAATTTTAATGTACGATTTAGCTAATTCAATAATTTGATTGTAGCTATAATGTATCACTTAATGTATTTATTTACTAACATTCAATATGGTTTTTTATTACTGAATTTTAATATATTTTATTATTTAAATAATTTGTCTTTGACGTGACCGTTCATTTACCGTTTCCCAGGTAGAAAGACTTCAGGATCAATTAACTAAAGAGTATGTTGCGTTAAGCGGGATGGGATTCTTCACCTTGACCAGAACGGTGCTGTTACAGGTTTAATATTTTTTTCATTTTAAAACTCATAATTTTCATCATTACTATCTGTCTCTTTGATTCATTATTATTTATTACGATGTTATTATTTGCAGATGGCGGGCGCTGTCGTCACTTACGAGTTAGTTTTAATCCAGTTCGACAATTCTGAACGAAACTCGACTCAAGTTTGAACAAGTAGTACCACTAGATGGCGCTGATTCAACTTCCTTTGATTATTGTAACCTTTGTGTTTTGTACAATAACATGATAATAGTACATATTATAAGACCATAGAGGCATACAATATTTTATAGTAAAAAATCGTTTGTGAGCAGCCTTATTTTACAACATTGTATCTGTTTTACGAACGTGACCATTCCTATGTTTGTCATAAGAGTATACTGAAATAATTACTGTTATTTTTAACGATTGATTTATGGTAATAATGTTCTTTTCTTCCGTTTAAGATTTAAGCTGTTACGTCTTTAGATTATGAGATTTAAAAATATTCAACAACCATGTATAGAATTACTAATGAAAATTTGTTAATGAATACACTCAACTTTGACTACCATATTTTGGGAAAGTTTCAGTGGCTTACTCATCTCATAATATGTATGTATGGGTGAACTAAACAAACGTGGACGCAGAAAAAAAATCATGTCATTGACAAAACAATACATATGTTATAAGCGGTACCTGTATATACTCGTAATTCTTTAAAATAAAACAGAACTGTTTTGCCACACTAAGATTAATAAATGAAACGGAAAATTAATTAAAATTTGTGTCACAATACTGTAAAATTTAACTGCGCAAATAAACTGATAACTGCAGTAAACAGGAATATGCGAGTACATTTTTCATAGAATCATAAATAAGGTCACGGGCGGTCGGTTTGTTCGTCTAGTGGACCGTGGATTAACAAAATTTTAGTGTTAATTATACAAGAATTGTCACGAACACGCGACGAATGTGCCGCTGTTTGAAAATTTTAATTAAAACCCACGTATAAAAGGCAAACAATGACCAACTAGAACTACAGAATGACAAAATATAGAGTATAAAACAACTTTATTTGATAGCTGAAAGGCTTTACGAGCACGTAGCGAAAAATAAAACGGTGCTTAATGATTGTTGTTTAATGGTCTCGAGTGGGGACCTCTTGCCTTTGTCACGATATTTCCGATTGTAGACCGGAAAAGGAGGGATTCATTGGGCATTTTTCAATTTGAATCAAAAATTTTCTTGATTTTAATCAAATTTTAATTGTTTCACTGCGAAAACGCCATCGATGCATCTATTTGTATCAAAACACTGCGTTATTAATAGGAATTAATTATGATGTTTACGTAGGTAGGTATTCGTAAATGGCATTAAGGATCAATTTTCAGGGCCTACGTCTTATTGAGGTTAAATCAGGTAAGATTTCTATAACTATGATTAAATTTCGATTTCTCTGACATGTGTCTTATCAGCGGGCCTCATCCGCTTTGGAACGAGTGACCTTTAAGAAAAAAAGCGATAAATGTTTATTCCATCTGACTTATTATTGCCACGTCGGCCTGGAGGCTTTCAAGGTACAATGAAGTTTCGATAGATGGACTGTCTGTTTTTTTGGCATTTTTATTAGCCTTACCTGCATGTAAGAATGTTCAAATGGTCAAATTCATAACTGAATTTTGAAACATAGTTCTTATCGACTCAAAAGTGTGTGATTAACTTGAAAGTGTACTTACACATGTATCAATGTAATTCAATAATTTGCTAGGAATTTAAAAAAAACTTTGCAAAAGATAATAATTTTTCAAAACATGAAAATTTTCTCATTTACCCGCTCCGGTTAATTTAATTAAATCTAAGAAGTACCTACCTATGTATATCGAGCGGATTGATCGTTAATTAGAAGCCTTCAATTTTCCTTCATGCGGAAAGCATCTTAAGCTTACACATGAGAATAGATATTAATTAGTTTGTAGACCTTTTTCGAATTAAAAAACATGCTCGTAATAAAGGCGAAAATAAATATTTTTATACTTAAATTAAATTAAAAAAGTAATTTAATTGAATTTTCTAAATTAAAACATAAACGTAGGTCGATATGCATTTAATAGTTCTTTAGAAAACGAAGTGAACGACAGTTATATACATAAGTTAGTAGAACTCTCATAATTGTGGATTTCCGGCAAGTTTTCGAAATATTTATGGCATAAGTCCGTAAATGGCTATTGTGTGTAACACCGGTGAAGTGCTTAGGTATCCAGAGTAAAAATAAACTGCATAAAACTTAATTTGAGCGGTTTTACACGCGGTCATGGTTTATCTTGGAAATAATTTCAAATAAAATTCCGTTAAGGTTTATGGCAAACTCATTTAGAAAACACAGCTAAGTCGTGAAACACGTTGAAATAAAACAACAAATTGTGTTAATAAACTTTTATAGTGCTATTCAAAGTGATTCGTATCACTTACAACTGATCAATTATTCAGGAGAAATACACTTTCATTGTACATAAAGTTCGAAACATTTTGGTTCAAAGTAGCATTCGAAGTAGTTCAAAGTATCACGACGAATCTTATAGGACGAAAGGGGGCAGTACCGATCTGATTTTTCGTAAAATATAAAAAGCTTCCCTGTTCCTACATACGGGATCAAGGCAAAGTGAAAACAGATGGACGTATCGACCTACATTTCAGATAGAAAGGGGCTCAAAAGCGGTGGTATGCAGTGGAAAAATAGTCTATAAATATAAAAATCATCAGTGAACGCTGCCAGCGGAAGATACTTTTGTTGATTGAATTTCTTTTTAAAAACCGACCGTTAGTCATTTGACATGTTGCGGTAATTACATATAACACAGGTATTAAATGAAAACTTTTTTTGTTAAAAAAATTAGTATCAGGACTTCATGTCTGTAAGAATACAGATATTTGGTAATCGATGCTCTCTGTCTACCCCGTTCGGTGGCTGGCGTGATGGGATATTAGTAATATAGATTGGTGACTAATTCTTTTACATAGCGTCATCACATTACATTATCATTTCCGATATTGATAGCTTCTGCGGTATGAAGAATGAATTCACGTCAGCTCAATAAATCTGATGCCTCATTTATATGACTTTAGGCAGAATATCAGATTAACATTATGTATCGTAATCGCATGTAAGCACGCACGAACTAAACATGGTTTCTCATACAGTTGCATGCGACATGTAATGGAAAGTTGCATGTTGCAACATGTCATTTTGACAACTCAATCATGACTGAAATGACCTACCTTTGACATTAAGAATAGTAAATCAATGTGATTAGTAAACCGTCAATAGTTTTGTTCTGTGGTTTCACTTCTCGAAGCCAGTAATCAATGATTACTGAATTATCTTTAGAAAGCCTTAACACTTAAGCTTGCAGCTTTAAAGTCTGGTTTCTCAATACTGTTTTCTCAAATTTATATAAGCTTCTAGCACTTCTAGAAAAAAAATTGTAATGCGACTTGAAATAAACCTATTGATTTTTTTTAGAAAAAAAATTTACAGATCAGTAATGGTGTTGGAAACTTTCATGCAAACAAGGCAGCGGACAGGTGACGTAAGACATTTTTTATATTAAATGTTAGTAATATCTTAAATTTTCTCAACCAAATAGGTCAGATACTGATGAGGGAGTGCAGAGTCTATGAAACCGGCGCGTACGTATGAAGAGAGTAATTGATATAAAAGAATCAGCTCATGTATTTAAAAATAGAGATAATCACTTATTCAGTACATTGTGTCGCACTTTGAGACCTGTCTTGATTCATAAAATCCTTTTCAGCCTTATTTAGCCACAAAAAACATTTTTATATGATGCCGTTTGATAATAACTCAGCTACTTTGTATACTCCGATACGTTAGTTGATTAAATGTGTGCTGTGGCTTAAGATTTATTTTTAATGCACAAATATCACTTGCGCTTTGATAGTAATTTAAAAAAAAATCTCTTAATATTTCGGTCGATGTCGATTTGAAATAGAAACATTTTTTTATTTAAGAAAATAAAACAAAATTCAAAGACATATTTAAACTCGTTGCGGGATACCTTTCATGGAGTTTTTTATTTGTGAGAAATTTTAACTTAATTTTGCCGGATTCCATTTTTAAAATGAACTTCTATTTAATTAAAGTTATTTCCGTCGTCAGAATATTATATTTCTCATTGCAAAATTTTCTTCGTTTCCGTAAGAATTTCTGTATCTGGTTTGAAGGACCATTTTTCTGTAAAATTGCAACTTTTGACCGTTAATTGATTGATAAATGTTTATTTGTACATAACAATTCATGTATAAAATGATTTTATATCAAAATATATGAAAAAGGAAATGTCCGTTATTAAGACAACACAATATTTTTGACACAAATCCTGGTGGTAAGCCATCATATCCTAAATTCCCAGAAACAGAATTTTTATATTTTCAGAAATTTATTCCGACAATAACATCACTATTTGCTATTGGAAAATGGTTTGGGATTCCTGTATATGGAGGAAAAGTGTTCTTATGCCTTACAATTTTAGTTCTTTCAACGTTGGCAGTTATCGAAGTTTGCGCTATAAGGACTTTTATACAAATTGTAGGTGGTTATGTGACAAATACTTCTGATGATCGTTAGTAACATTTTAATTGTTTAGTTTTAACATAAACAACATGCTTTTAAAACTTAATTACGTTGAAAGTAAAGAATAACGAAGTCTTATAAGAGTAAAACAAAGACAACTGAGCAAGTTAATTAAAAAAAATACAGTATTACACTTACTATGCTAAATTTGTGAAAATGGTGAATTAAATTAATTTACAGGTGGCCTAACAGCGCGACTATCAGGCTTGATGTTTTATGGAAACACCATACTGTCCTTATTATTCTCTTGGAGATTACTAAGCACTTGGAAAAATGACTTATCAAGATGCTGGTTGAAAATTGAAACGAACTCAGGATTAGATTTACATCCTGACGGTGACATACGAAAAAGAGTTATTATCCTCGCTTGTGTCGTGGCGCTTTGTGCTTGCGGTACGTTTCTTTTGTAGATCACGGCAATCGGTATATAGCTCAGTTAAACGTAAATGGACACTTGCAATTATAGAGAGCAGTGATAGCCTAGTGGTTTGAAATTCAGCCTCTTACTCGGGAGGTCTGGTTTCGAACCTGGCACGCACCTCTGATT
>DWGJ01004114.1:0-12162 GCA_018246895.1 Aspitha aspitha aspitha | reverse complement strand
CATGTTTATCAGCTGTCCGGTCGCCATAACACAGACATGAAATTGCCCAATTTGGAATCAGATAGCCGTCTGTGTTGTCCCCAGTTATTGTTATTATTAATTTCAATATTTATCAAAACAGATGACAGCGTCAGAAAAAATTTATTACTGTTACATAAACGTTAATTGGAACGGATTCGCGGCCGATACCTTGGCCGGAAGCGCGATGGCCACTCGCCGCGTAATTCCTACCATTAAACACAACACAAGTCAAGCGGAGAAATTGATGTGCGAAAACGTAAACAAGCGCGTAATACTTTGGCATTATCCAGATGTGCATTAGGCCACTTCAATTTAGACTTTAGCCGCGCAAGATTAGAGCTTAAAATAGCCCGCGCTGTTCATAGGTATTCACGGCGAGATAACAGTTCCGATAATCGAATTATAAGCAAATAATCACATAAGCAAACCGCGACCTTGACGTATCGTATGTGAGACGCTTTGTGTAATAAATAACTAAGGACCGGGCAACGCCAGGATTGTGCAGAGTAATACTTAGTTATTGTGATTTATCAGCCACGTTCAGTTATTATTCAAATACACACATAACAACTGGACTGGTTATAAGTGTGTAACTTTTGTCTTTCTGTCAGAGGATCAGAACTGAGCAACGTATTCATGCACTGCCACGTATAATTGTGCAAAGATGGAAAGGCAATGCAAGTATACAGAGTATGCGTTATGCCCGAAAATTATGAAAGCCATTGTGCGTGACACGGCAGCGTATCGTGAGTCACGCCGAACGCGGCGGTAATACTTCGCGTCGCTCCACAAAGACCCCTCGTGTGACCTTTACGTTGTAGTGCGCAAGGTCGAGAATTAATTGAACGGTCCTATTGAAACGCAATAACCATAGTACTATAGGTGCATTCGTAGCGATAGATCGCGTACGTGACGCGCCGTGAACTGACGTATCTCGTCTATTCGCAAAGCTTTCGCCATTATTTGCAATTAGACCGCTGCGACGAACGCCCTTTGCGGTTTGCCAATCGGGCGGCAATTGCGTCGCCATTAATACGTGGCTAATCTGTTTGTTTACACACAACACAACCTGCGCCGAGCGTAATTAGGTTTGTGTTGCATTAAAACAACTAACGGCGAATTCCGCAACCATTCCGCACACCCAGAACAGTCATACCTATTTCAATTATATTAAATTAATGTTATTTAAAATGAAATAATTCAATGCACAAAAATAATTGAAACATTGATAATTTAAAGCGCTTTAAACTTAATAGAAATTCAGTGTCCAGTAAATTAATGAAGACACGTCTATTCTCGAATACGAATTTCCAAAAACAAAAATTCGAGTAGAGATACAATATCTTCCTTGTTTCTTTTTCCGTTTATGATGGTTAATACATTTAAAAATCTTGTACCGAACTTCGTGTTATCCACATCTCGTATTATTTCCAATTAAATATTAGGCCGCTCAAAAAGAAAACCGTTCTTGATACGAATACATGTAGAATGGCTTATTTTCTTGTCGGTTTCATTACTTTCATTAGATAATCTATCGCGCGCGGCGTCGTGTAATACTCTTTTATCGGTTATATTAATGTGTTTTGATACAACACATGGTAGGAGCTAAAGGTTGCTTGATAACGGACGGCGGTTACGTACTCGTAATAACGTGCTCTTTCGACAGCTTGTTCTAATTGTGATTTATATACGAGTATACTCGTATGTACATTATACGACTCGTTTGTATGTATGTTACTGTTAATCTGTTCGATTTCATGACAAATATATCTTTAACTATAAAAAAACGGTAATTTTGAAAAAAAAAGAAATTAAATGACATTTAGTTATATTAAACATCCTACTGATTTTTCTGTTATAATAATAAGTTGTGTTGCACATATAACATTTCATGTGTACAATTAAAATGATGACAGTGTCAAACGTTTGAAAATCAAACCGTAACAGAACAACTATAAGAGTATGTCACGCGACAATTATAATACATGCATCGTGGGTGGACAGACAATAAGATATCCGCGAGACAGAGACGGCATTACACAGATAGAAAGTAAATAAGCTCTCACGAAATTCCCTGTTCCCGTTCTCTGTTTCTTATTACGAGGCGAGTCTAGAAACGGTAGCTACGAAATGATTCATTTCAGTGACGGATTGTGACGGGAATTAGCGCGGGTGGTCGCCGAGTTTCACCCGCTCACCGGAGCACGCGAAACGAACCACAAGCACTGTGACAAGTAAAAGCGCATAAACATCTGAAGGTTGCGCGCGCGCCGGCACGACACACTCGCGCCGAGACGGTCCCGCGGCGCGCCGAGCGCGAACAGGGCGGAACATGTTAGACAATGCAGCATGGAGCACGTTATTGACGGCGATAGGTCGATTTTTACACGCGTATCGAACGGAGCGCACGCACGGGCGGACAAACGCACAGACACACAACAATGAAAGTATGTACAGAAGACGCGTCGTAATAGTGAAAAGATAAACTTCTATACTCTACAAGTGTTTAGATACAAATGAACAGTTTAGATTTTTTGCCAGAATGCACACAAACTTACAAAATTGTACATGTGCATGCTTTGTTTAGCTTTAAGTGATTGTGCAATTAGTTTTTATGTATAGCATGTAAAGATCAACTGCATGTAATTATTGTATCAATAGTTGGTAGATCAAATAAATAAATAATGGCATCGTGAAGATCAGCGAGAGTGTAAAACAACCTCGACATTCGTACACCGGGGATCATTTCTAAGCGGTAATGGACGATCTATTGTGATGTCAGATGGGCTATTGGCAAATAAATATACTCGACCGTGGCACACGTCAGCGCAAATTAGGCGCGATAGCGTGTCGCCGTAGAAATCTTCATTCATTCAACTCTCCGGGGAAAATGCGTTTGATAACTTCGACTTCAATCAATTGACAGTTAAGTCCTCATACGATCGATCTATAGTTAGTTTCTTCGGCGGACCATTTATGTATTATGCTATCGTAACTACCACTCTCATTGGACACAGACATTTGGACCTTCAAATGCCCTCTACACTTGTGTTTATACCCTACTTAATCCTCTTACAGGTGTACAGCCTTATCATTTGATACCGCATTATCGCAAACAATATAATATGATCGACACCAACAAATGATTCTAGAAACAATACAGGTTCTATTGCTCGAAATAAACAACGCTAATCTGATTTATATATTGCATGTGACACGATAAAATTATGTCGAAAGATATGTCGTATTATTTATGAATTTTCCCTTGTGATAAGAACCTATGATTTTATTTTCAATAGTTTACAAGTAAAGAGTACGAAGGAATTAATAAAATAAAAACAATAGACAGGCTGCAGTGGATTGTGTATACCTATATAATACATATTTAGAAAGCCTTCAAATAAATACTAGTTAAAGCTGTAACCTGTAAATTAATTATAGTTATTAATAGACAATTATCCAACAAGTCAATATTCTATTTCATATGGAAATAACTACAGACTATAATAATAATAATTATTATTATTATGAACATTGACGAACAAGGGTCGAGTCAATATGCCCACGATTTTATAACCAGTATTTGCAATACTAAAATCATCAAGGATAATTAACGAATATTTTGTATTTTCTTTTGAGATTTAATATCAAGCAAGCATTCGAATTGTATGATGGTAAGGGGCCGTTTAAACTTTTGACTTTTAAACTGTCATACTCGGTAAATATACGAACACTAGATGTGTCCGCGGCTTCGCTCGCGTGGAAACCAGTGTGTCACAAAGTTTTTCCCGCCAAAATACCGACCCCGGGAGAATTCTAGGATACAAAGTTCTACTAATTCTCGTTATTTCCGTGTAACCCCGATCCCTCGGGAACTCCGGGATAAAAAGTAGCGTATTTGTTATTCTGGGTCTTCAGCTACCTACATGCCAAATTTCATCGTAATCGGTTCAGTAGTATTTGCGTGAAAGAGTAACAAATATCCATACATACACAAAGTCTCGCATTTATATTATTAGTAGGATTAGTACCTACCAATAATGAGTTTTCTCTCGTTACACTATACTTACGAGTGTAAAATATAAAATTTTGAAATAAAACAGAGAACAGAGCACAGCTATCTTTTCCTATAATAACATCGCCGCGATGAGATTTAGCAACGGTGACAAATTAACATCTATGTATTTAATTAATACGCATTTAGTCACTGGTAAAAAGAGTGGGTAGGTACGATAGATTGAGAGACAAAAGATTCTAGTCTAGTCGAAAAACATTGACAAATAAAATAAACAAATCCGCATTTTGTTAATTCTTTTTAGAAATACAAGAATAAAAAAAAAACATCTTTAACATATCACAAAAAATACTAAGATAGCGATTTTTTTTATTATAAAACTACTAAAAAGATAACATGTTTTCCACTTCTGTCGATATTACAGTAATATACGGTCGTGGTTTAAAACAAGACTTACAAAGATAAGTTAAACTGTTACTATAATTATTATGCACGGGTCGGAAGAGTATAGTTTGTTGAGCGGAGCTCTGATAACATCCATATCTGACCGTTAACCATCAACTTGCCGTTTGATTAGTATCTGAGTCAAGCTAGGGTTGCCAACGATTCAAAAACATTTATTATAAAAAAAATTAATTACATGTGTATTTAACACATGAACACTATGAACATTACACGACATGCTATGACAGAAAGATAACGTACATACATTATACGAATGATAAATAAAATATGTTACGATGCCCCGTTTTTAAATCTAATCAAAATTATGGTCATACTTATTTGACTGTGATAAGTTACAAAAGAGAGTACTAAAATGACAGACACAATACTATTTTTCAAAAGCTTTTTAAATGTAGCAATCCTAATATAAATACAAAGTAAGTAATTACTGTTGCGTTATTGTAAATGATACATGCATGCTCTATAGCGGCGCTGAGCATGCCTCGTAGATAAATTGTCTGCTTTTTGTGACACGAATACATAGATAAAAGCTATTAGGTTAAATTGTAAACATGCGTAACGTATGTCATTTTAATTACAACATAACTACAATCTTTACTTGGTGTTTTTGAAACTGATTTCTATATGAGGATCCGATAATGAAGAGTAAAAACTTGACAATGACGCAACAAGCACACGGTCCGATCTAAGCTCCTAATATTGAGAGTGTTAAAGATAAAACATAAAAAAGTACGCATTTTAACTTTTAATACGATCATTGTACGTTTACTTAACGAGCTTCGAGTATTTGCAGATGAAGACACATCCACAAGCCTCAGTTTAGGAAGTGAGCTATTTCTGTGAATGAAGCATTAAGTAATAAATAGGTACAATCGGAACACTGCGAAGGAAGTTAGCACTGTTCCCTACTCTTGTTCTATTTGCAGTTAACCGACTCGTTACAAATGTTTTTACGCCCGTATAATTTTATACCGGTTTATCTCTCACTTTGTACTGTGGGAGAATGATGTTTTTTCCAATCGGCATATCAAAACTTGTAACAAAAACCGATGCACAACATATTTGTATTTAACGACACTTGAGTTCAGGTTTTTCTGCGTAGCTACTGTTTTATTTTTGTTAATAGAAAAAACCACATGTGATTATTTCATCGTCGGCAAACAAACATGACACGTATGTCTATGACTATATTTAGTAGTTAAAGTTGCACGGGGAAAAGTTACATTGTAATCATAAGCCATTAAGATTGATAACAGAACGATTTCGGAAGCGAAGCGTTTATAATTACGACGATGTAACTTGCAATCATTAAGAAAGGTAGAGCGAGGCACGGTAGAGCTCTCTCTGAGAGACCGTTCGGAGTCGAAGACGAATTTCAAACCGCTAACCGCTGTTGCAGCTAATGGCGCTTCTAAGACCGTACTTGATAGGACGTCAATATATTCACCACCACGTAACTTTTGCAGACGTTTTTAAATGTTTACTGCTACGTTTTGGTCCAAATAATGTGTACTACACTGATTGCAACGACAGGTGATTTTAAATGCCACCCTCAAGCGTGACGCCCGCCGCCCGTATATATAACAAAACTCTTCAATATTATCTTAATTGCTATATTTGAAATTTTTTCATGAATTACGAAAATTTTACTACATGTTACATTAGATTTGATTCAATGTACATATATTCCCCCTCTCACTTTCTTAGCCCAGCGTTATCTCATTACGGTTGGGATCGGCTTTCCTCGACAATTTTTCTTTTGTCGCCTCAATTAGAAACATATAGACATATTAGAATGCCTTGATCTCTGCCTCGCGCTTATGGGAAATAGACGTGACTGTATAAATTAATAAAATTACCAGTGGCTTGATTAGGAAATATTAAATTTCAAAGTCATAAATGAATATCGCTATAAAAGCGTCAATAATTCAAATCATTTCCATACAGCACATCTACTTGACATCCCCATTGACTTTGTATTGCGCGCGTTCTCAATTAGGAACGCATAAATAAATAAGGGCAATTGGATCTAAAAGCAATGTAACACGACACTCTATTAGAAGCGCTTAGATGTCGCAACGTGCAGGATTTTGAACCTTATACCATTGACAAATAGAGTTCATCCGAGGTGCCATTATGAGATGAAGCGCTAACAGCGATAATAAACAATCTTGACAGGTGGCAGCACCGATCGCGCTAAGTAGCGAAGTCTTCTACTCTGTACGTGAAATGTCTTTATGATAAAAAAAATCGCTCAAACCAATAAAATCGTTTGTCCAATTTTTATCAATAACCTTCCAAACATTTCAAATAATGCAATTCATGAAATGTTGAATAATTTAAAAGCTGTAAAATAAATAAAATATACTAATATGTAAATAAAACGTTAACAAGAAAATTTTATTTTGTAAATAGTCAAATCGTGACGCATAAATCGTAAAATAGTTTGTTTCGACATAAGGCAACTATCTATGTATGTAATGTCCTTAACTATTTATTTAGTGCAAAAATCTTTTATAAAAAAATAAAAAATAACAATATGCACCATAAAAAGCAGTATGTTTAGTTCTATCTCGTATTACATAGATATTACAAATACAAGTGCTTGTTTGTCAAATCCAGTGTCACTATCTACTTTATCGCCGATTAAAATAAATTGAAAAGTGTCAACATCAACTGTTTTTATGGTCCATCTGAGGTGCGAGCTTTTCCTAGAACTAAGGGACATCTGGAGTTTACTTGACTGTGATACGTCTGGGATTATCAGAGATATGATTTAACAATTTTTGTTCAACAAAACAACAAAATGTTCTATTGTGCATCACGGAGTTTTAATCAGAGCGTTACAATATTTCTCTAACGTGGTAATTTATTTAAATGTTATCGCTACTTTCAATTTCTCAATGCTTAATGCGCTCATAAAAACTATTATTTTTTCTTGATAACTCATAATTTATGAATATAACCGTTGCTTCGTATGTGATTTCGCTTTCAACGGTCAAAGTTTTAAATCATTTTCAATTAAAAAAAAATTGATTATAAGATAAATAAATAAATTTCTTTTATCAGAAAATTTATATCGAAGAAACAATTTTCAAAGTAGAGTAATTTGCCGCAATGGTACTAGATTGTCTAAGTAGGCCAGTTCTATAAACACGGCGACTCTACAATAGAGCTGTTAGATGGGTAGAGTGGGTCACTGTTGTTAATGTTGTGGAGATGTTTTGCACGAACTACCACCGCGTCTCTACGCGGTATTATTTCTTTATTTCGATGTTTTTTTTTCAAATTATTTCCAGCAAAGTCAATTTCTGTTCAAATTCGTGTCAGTATGATAATATTGCCTACTATTTTGATGTCGCTGGTTGGGTAACATTTCCAAAGCTTACAATTTGATTCAAAGCTGAGTGCGTTGCATCTTTAAATTAACCTCAGAACTTAAATAGCCTTCAATTCTAAGGAAGATAATGTCACTTTAATAATTTAATACATATATTTAATTAATATAATAATAATTGTGTCACTACATAAAAACAGATAACGTACTAATTTAAAACATCTAAAATTGTTAAAATTCAACATTAATGAGACATTAATTAGAAATATCTCATTCGATTCATAAAAATTATTAATCATAGCAAAATCTATCGATAAAACATGTTATGGAGGTAATGAACAAAAATATTGCAATTTAATAATGATTACATCAGAATCATTAATCGTAAACATCACTGCATAATATACGATAATCAAAGAGAGGCTTTCGATTCTGGAATACAAATCTAGAGGCATTGCATCTTGATCATTAATCTCTAATGGAAGATGCCGCAGAATAGGCTGTATGATGAGATGTATTAACGGATAAATTAAACTTGTATTTCATAGCGGTCTTAATATAGGGTCGGCCCACATCTGACGGAATATGCGTCCGACGGAACAGACGAAGTATACTCGACGCACCAACGCATCATCGTTGGTTGAATGTTTTATTATATATTTGTCTGTTCTGGCGTTACGCGACGGATAATACGCGACGCATATTGCGTCAAGTGTGAGCCGACCCTTAACTAAAGAGATCTGTGAAGATGCGTTTTGAGTACATGTGAGAAAACATTTTGTATTCGTCAAAGTCGTGAGACGTAAAAAAAGATAATGAAAATCTTTTTCTTAATAATATCATTACTAATTTTGTCCCCAATTGCATCGTATTAAGAGAGCATTAAGGTATAACCTCAAGTTAAACCTTTAAAAACTAACATTGATTTTTCATACGTAAATCGACCATATGGAATTTACAATTGAACATTTTTTTATTGTTTAAGTTGTATTCAATTGAAACGTATTTTATAAGAATATATATTCGGCCGACGCTCGAAGTTCGAACACGTAACGCACGCCGCAGCCGGCGCCGGAGCCGCAAGCCGCAAGCCGCAACGCAATAACGGCACCCCGCATTCCGCTGAGGACTCCAATTACATTTTCCATTGCGAACTGTACTATAGTGACAATATCAGAAGAACGATGAGTGATGAGCGCGCTCGCTGTCGGGGGAAAAACGATATTAGCCCATGGGAATCGACTTGGGTAGGTAATCATTAGCGCGGTAATAGCTACTTCACATGAAATATTGGAGTTTAAAGCGGGCTCTCTCGTAATTGATTGCATTCTGTACTTCTATGTACAAATACCTATGTATTTGTACATATAAGTACACACGCGTATAAAAATCATTTGCACATAACAATGTCTTCTTTAATTCAACCAAGGAGAATCTGACACTGACTTCTAATCATAATTTAGTACTTCATTTACAAATAAAATTTTTGTTATTTCTTTCGAAATTTGATTCTAATTTGTACCCATTGTCACGTACTGTCATAGGTACTGTCATAAACTGATATAAATATTTAGCTGTGTTTAATGAACTCATCGTGAAATACGATGAGTTATTGTTGCAAGCACAATTAATTATTAATTACGTCAACGGGAACGTTATAATAATTAATGATCGAACTTCCAATTATAATGTAATATGGACGGTAATAAAAGCTATATGTGAAAGTGATCAGTTATTCAATTGTGATTATCGGTTGAATGAAATGTTAACAATAAAAAATGATAAAGGGTACATATAGCAGTGTTAATCTAGATTACGATCTTCTATCCCGATGGTATGGGTTCCGTCCTGGCACGCATTCTCGACTTTGTAAGTTATGTGCGTTTTTTAAATGAACAAATCAAATATAACCAGATAAGCCTATGGGGAAAGACATCGCAAGAAAAATGTAGACACCTTACACAATTACAAATAGCAAGATTTGCTTTTAATTCTCAATTGTACGCGAGCCCAGCTAAAAAACCTTGACCGCGACGCTAATCGCGCGAACATATCGACTTGCATATAAAGATTATAGTGAATTACGCGATATAATATACCTTTCGATTTAATATTATCTCTACTTGCAAACACGCGAGGTGAGACTGGCGTTGACGTGAAGTGTCGCGTGCGAACGCTGCCCTAACCGCGTGTCGGGTATTGTCTATAATAATAACTGGGAACAACTCCACACACGGCTGTCTGATCCCAAATTAGGCAATTTAATGCCTGTGTTATGGTGACCGGACAGCTGATAAACATACATATATAGGTACATACGATATAGATATTTTTATTACGCCCAGACACAGAACAAACAAATGTGCGCATCACACAAATGTTTGTTCTGGCTGGGAACGAACCTACGACCTCCGGTTTTGCAGTCAGGTTCTCTAACCACTCGACCACAAGGCCAGTCAAAGCTGTTGTTCCCTTCGTTAGTTCTCCGTCGTCACTTTTCAACGTGTTACTAGAGTGGGAGGGACGAAGGGGAGGGATACGGCGAAACAAGCGACACGTGTTATTGTAGCGTGTTACCGTGACTTCCTCGAGCGGGATCTGACCGATCGAACTTCTCCATAATGAGGTTACGTGATCAGTTTATAATTACTATAACAGTAATATATAATGAGGAAATCAAGAATCTTTTAAAGAGGATAATGAATGTTAAAGACGCACGACAGTCTGAAAGAATTAAGATAGGCACTCGATACTTTCTGCTCACCCCATTAGGTGTTTGGTGTGATCGTATAATGATATTTCAGAACGACTAACACACGGTCATTAGATCTCAATTTAAATACCGCCTGAGTTATGGCGACGAGACAGCTGAAATCTAGACAGACATATATTTGTGAGTGGAAATCGAACCCGCAACGAAACCGCCGTTTTTCCGATGTGTTTTTGTTTTTTATTAGAATAGAGTAGCAAACGAGCAGCCACAAGTGCCCACTGCCGCCCATGTACATCTGGAACCGACTCCTAACAGGGCTGTAGGGAGCTGACTGTTAGTGTGAATTCAGTTACTATAGGTGTTAATAACAATTAGTGAGTATTATTTAGTAACGAGCGTATGTATTTATGTATAAAAAAAATTATAACAATCATCATCTATACATAACATTATGATAGCACAGAGACAGTATATAATAAAACGGCGTCAAGTAACGTATCTACGGCAGGGTGTCGGCGGCTGGTTATTTTATTATCGCGTGTCGAGTACCGACACCAACGGTACGTTCAATGATACATGTTCTCGGATTGCGTGAAACAATGGCGATTATGTCTTTTGATATTCACTGAATAACTTACGACGATATGTTTAAGCGGATATTTGTGATGTTATCTGTTATGAGTTGCGATTGACGAATTTACGAGTTTCATTATTATGGTCTGAACACACTTTAATATGCATGTTATTCGACCCATTTTTTTTTAGTCCACTGTTCTACCGGGTCTCCTCTCATAGTGGGAAGGATTTAGGTCATAGTCTACCAGGCGGGCCTAGTGCGGATTGGTAGGCTTCACACACCTCAGAAACTATTATATACTTATAACTTCTCTAAGGTGTGCGTTCAGGTTTCCTCACGATGTTTTCCTACACAGTTATAGCAAGTGATATTTAAATTTTAGTTATAAAACGTACGTATAAATCAGAGGTGCGTGCCAGGATCGAACCCACACCTCCCGAGTGGAAGGCTGAATTTTAAACCACTAAGCTATCACTGCTTGTAATATCCATAAGACTACATTATTGCCTTCGAAACCGGCGTGTATGGATGAACAGAGTGATGAAAGTAGATGAAGCACGGCAGGTTTGTAAGGACAGAGAATATTTGGCACCCGCTGCTATCTGCCTCCCCGGTTAGGGACCTGGCGTGACGATATGTATGTATGTACATCTTTCTAAATTTCTTTCACGTGAATGTACGTAAATAGAATTCCATCAAAAACCCTTTCAAGAATACTCGCGACAATTCGCATTCAAGTCATTGAACTCGTTTATTTTTTTAGTTTTTTTTTGTTCAGTAACTCGTTGTGACTGTTAGTGAATTTCATATTATCCTTCGTTATATGTATTTAAAATTAATAAGTCTATCTAGAATCCGTGATGGGCAGTCTATAATACATTTATACAAATCAAGTTTAATTTTATTACACTACCAATATTTATCGCCCTAAATTAATTTTGTATTACCTATTTTATATCAAAAATTTGGAAATTGGAAGAACAAGGTGTGTGTTACCCAAGGCCTGATTAACCCTTAGGCTAATTAGGCTGCAG